>BOPP01000048.1:1843535-1855632 GCA_017312745.1 Gryllus bimaculatus | reverse complement strand
GCGAAGCGGGACAGAGGGCGCAGAGAGGCGCGGAGAGGAGAGGCGAGGCGAAGCTGTGGCCGGAGGGGAGCGGGCGGGGATGCGAGGCGGGGGCCGCGCCGGGCAAAGGGGGCGGGGCGATGCGGGGCGATGCGGCGCACTGCGCCCGCCCGGCCGATGATTCGAGGTCAGGGTCATTCCGCCTCTCAATGATTAATTCCAAGTCCTCCGTCTCTGTTTAACCCCTTCGAATACGAATCGCCGCGCGCTCTCCACCGCTACGATTTGCAGTGGCCACTGTGCCTCCCAGCTGCAGTTTGTCTTAATCATTAAGTAATTCCACCAATGTCACCTGACAATAGAATCAATGAACAGGAGCATGTACGTTGTCGGCCTTTCCTCCCAACGGATTTCTACAAGAAGAAATTGGATAGAAAACACTGATGTTTAAACCAACGCACACGCTTTTCCCCAATGTTTTATGAAACTCGTGTAGTTCGCATTTTCCTCTCAGATGTGAAAAATCTTTACTTCATTTATTACAGTATATTTATTGCGGTTCTACATGTAATATTATTAATATTTGCGACGTCCATGCACCATACTCACGAACTAAATGAACGTCATCACGGGGGATTATTCTTGTTTGGAGAGAGTTCCTGCTCGCCTTCCAGGCCCACCTCCTAGGTTCGTGCTTATCTACCAACCTTTTTGTTTCACCTAGTCTTTGTAACTCACAAAAATTAAAAGTTCCTTTAATTTGATGTTGGTGGCGGGTTGCGAAGCAATTAAAATCAAATCAGAGCGATAATATCACCGACCGGCTGAGTAACTCCATCGTGTTGCCCTTCCAGTATGACGCCTAGGCACAATTTAAAATCAAATTCTACAAAAACGTATGTCACTCCCTGAAACGGACAGGGGAAGGTAGTGCTAGAAAAAGTGGGAGATATACACAGAGAAGGAGACAAAGAGAGATAGAAAAAGAAAGGAAAAGATAAAGGGAAAGAGAGAGAGTCGCATGGACAGAATCCAACTTGTTTTGCTTTACGCGAGAAGACGGCTTGCGTAAGAGCATTATGACTTTCCAGTGGAAATGATTCAGAAGTTTGAATGCTTAGGTCTGCAGTCTACGGCAGTGTGCCAGGTATTTAGTAAAATGGTTAGTATGTCAACTGCTTAACATGTTTTATAGCCCGAATCTTTTTTCTCCAATTTCTAAAAGCTGGTGTACCTACTCACTTCTGTCATAATATTTATTATCTTGAATAGCAGATTTTAGTTGCTAGAACAATTTCCAAAACAAATGCAGCTCCTATGTTTACAATACACGTTATATGCGGAAGATGTGTTGCAAACTTTCTCAAACACTTAAGTCTTAAAGAGACGCTCAGGAGTTGACTATCGTGTTACGCTTCCAGTATAGCGGCTAGGCACAATTCAAAATTAAATTCTACAAAAATGAGTGTCAGTGCCTGAAACGGACAAAGTTAGTGCTAGGAAAAGTGAGAGATATACAGACAGAAGGAGTCAAAGAACGTGCGAGAGAGAAGGAGAGATCTAGCTGAAGACTTCGCGCTAGCAGTTTTATCACTGCCAACAACAGAGTCTGCGAAAGGGATCGAACAGGAGCCTTTTCATGCAACGTAATATCGTACGACATCGGGGCAAACTCAAAAACAAAGTTCACAGGCTTCGATTTATACACAACGATAAAAAAAAGCTTGAACACAAAGTTCACTGCGTTAGCAGCATTTCAAGCGCACGCTTCTTTCAAGTATTAAACAACCTCAACCAAGCAGTTTATTCAAACACTGATATACTCTTACCTAATCTAAAAAACTGAAATGTTGATGGTATGTCATCTTTATATCGATGATTTACAGATAATGTGTAGACTTGGCGGTGGTCGGCATACAGCTGTCTTATTTTACTCGCAGATGGAAGGTAGCATCGCATTGCCCGTACGTAGGGGAACCAACGTTGGCGGCGTCAGCGTTGTCACGCCGAGAACAAGACTGATGTTCCCGCTGTGGTACACGGAAACCGTACATTCCGCTGTACCTGAAAAGGGCAGGCGCGGCTGCGCGGTACTGGTGTTGGTGCCGCGATAACGGAACGCTTATCTTATCGAGGGGCTTTTCTGTCGACGCGCTCTTTGCTGGCTCCTGACGGGTCTCAGTGGCCGCCGTCGCCTGACCGCCACGATCGCCGGGCCGTGGCGTCTGGTGTTGTTCTTGTAGAGCTTCGTCGTGGACGTGTTTGTGTCAGGGGCCGCACGACGTTTAAGGAGGTTGTCGCGGGAGAATACGGAGTTGGCGCTGTTCTCATCACCGAAACATAGCGGCGGGTGCTAATCACAGTTGGCGGAAACGGATGAACTTGCGTCAGCAGAGAAGCATGCCTCAGGTTTTGCACCACCGTCTTTGGATTAAGGTCTCGCAGCCCGTATGTTCTCAGATTTACTGCACCGTTTGGACTTATCACCCGTCCTTATCCAGCGATGCTGCCCTTCGTGGTCATTAGAAAACGACAGTTCCCTTGAAGTCTGACCTGAAGCCATTTCTGCGTGCCGCCAGTGCCCACTGCACATTTGTTTTCAAGCGGCGAACATAACCGAAGCACCGTACTTCTTGTGGATTTTGTCTCTTCGCGATCAACCCATCAGCGAGTTCACACAACACGATGCGTACAACTTTCCTTTTTCTAACATTCCGAAATTAACGCGACTCGATGTGGTATATTACTTGCCACGTTTTCCCGGACGTCCGATCGTTATAGCACTTTCAGTGAGGGTGAAATGATGCATCCTGCTTACGT
Source organism: Gryllus bimaculatus (assembly GCA_017312745.1). Lineage (NCBI taxonomy): Eukaryota > Metazoa > Arthropoda > Insecta > Orthoptera > Gryllidae > Gryllus > Gryllus bimaculatus. The sequence goes on along the minus strand of BOPP01000048.1, from coordinate 1,852,833 downwards.
TTTGCCTCTGATAGTCATGGCAGCGCTCAGACCTGATGCATCGAAAACTTCGTGCCCGTTTTGATTTTTTGAATTGAATTTATGCCTTATTTTACGTGGCAAGACTCAGGCCATGAGGCTCTTCCGTCTGACCACGGAAATTTCTTAAAAATCCACGGCTTCGTGGATTGATTCTTCGTGGATTTGAACCCGCCAACTTGGGTATACCAGTCCGATACGCTAAACCGTTACACCATCGCCGCGCGATTTTTGTCTTCTTGTCGAGCCGAAAGCGCCGAAGGGTCGGACGTCGAGGCACAAGAGCGTAATGAAAAGACTCGCGCTCGCGAGCGCCCGACCCTCGCCGAAACGGCGCCGCGCCGCCGCCGCGCAGAAAGTCGGCGACTGCAGCCGAGGGGCACGGGGCCTTCTCCACCGGGAGCAAATGCGCGAGGTGGAGCTGAGAGGAGAGAGGCGGTACGGCACGGGATAGGGCAGGCAAAGAACGAGGCGGGAAACAGCAGGGTGGAACAAGGGTGAGAAGAAACGGCACGCGACCGGACGACGCGGAGCGGGATGGCACGAGGCGGTGGAGCTGGGAGGGACAAGAGAGTGGGGAGGCGAGTCGGCCCAGAGCGGAAAAGGGCAGTTCGGGTCGCAGCAGACCAAGCGAAACAGGACGGGATGAAACGGTTCGGGGCGGCACAAGACGAGGCGAGGCGAGGCGAGGCGAAGCGAAGCGACGATGGGGCGGGGCGCGGGCGGGGGCGGGGCGGAGCGGAGGGGGGGATGGGCTGTGCGTGCGTTGGCGGAGAGGTGTGACGCCGCTAAATAAATTAGCCGCTCTTGGCGACGTGGATGCGAGTGATATTGATTTCCGAATCCTGAGGGGCGAGGCCGGTGGCGGGAGTGGGGCGGGGGCGCTCCGCGAGCGCCGACAGGAACGTCTGCTCCGCCGCAGCCGCCACCGCGCAGCGATGCAATGCGAGAGGAAGGGCGTCTTAAATCACGTGGGGCGGGGCGAGGCGCGCCGCGATTTAGCACCTGCTACTCAACCTCACGGAACGCGCGGCACACTTTCCTCGAATTCGATGCTTCGCAACGCTCCACACAGCAGCCGTTACCCGTTGCTATGCCTCCCCCGGCGAACACTCGCCTCCTTTCTGGAAGCCCTTCAATTCAACCCAGGAAAACAAACCCCATGCGGCGAAAAGAGTTGGTTGCCCCTCACAAATACAAAAACGAGTACACAAATACTTCCTGGCAATTTATTTAAGAACATTTTCCCCGTGACTCTAACCTAACATCTTAACTGATTTTGTAACAAAAAATACCTAATTATTTCAAAACACTTCGATAAAATTGAAGCCCTTCAATTTAGCCTAGGAAAACAAACCACATGCAACGTAAAGAGTCGGTTGCCTCTCGCAAATACAAAAACGAGTACACAAATTCTTCCTAGCAATTTATTTAAGAACATTTTTCCCGTGACCCTCACCCAAAATATTACCTAATTTTGTAACAAATAATATCTAATATTTTCAAAACACTTTGATAAAATTGAATAATTTCAAAATCCAGATATATATTTCTCAATATATATCTACAATACTGACACACTTCTGTATGCTAAAGCAAGCAACGGGCTTCAAAATTATGCCGTTGTGAAACAAATTATAGTAAAAAACGGCCTTCGCCAAACTTACTAATTATAGTGAAATGTATCTCTCATAAACATTATGGAAACAAACAAATGTTTCTCAGAATTCTGCAACATTGCGATATATCCCAAATAAAATGATATATCTCAAATAAAACAAGAGGAAAAAGCTGTAAATCGTGAAGAAAGCATTTTTATTTACAACTTCAAATCCACTTCATTACAGAACTGACTGCCTTAACATCTGTTTCCAGTATAGAACATTCTACGAATAAACAACTAATAGTAAATCATCATTTTGTCAAAATGTGCAAGAAATAAAGGATAAGCTATCCAGCCATGATTGTTGCTAATACGATGCTATTGATATTTCCGATTCAATGGTATTTTAATTAGAATAAAATGTAGTTCTAAACAGCGCTACTGCGCGATCGAATTAGCTTCAAAACACACATTAATGATTACAATTTCAAAAATTGGAACACATCAATGCAGTATATAGTTGGAAGCAAAAGTAAAAATGGCGTGGCGAACTGCATAGCCAACAGTCTTCGAAGATATTATTTGCAACATTTGACCTTATCTGCAAGTATGTCAACATCTAATTGTCTCCATCCGCATCTAACACACGGCAGAATAATGTACGTAGTTCAAAATGACCTCGCATCACGCTCAATTTAATCCACTTAATTCCAGATTAATTTATCATAATGATACAAAGACTAGCAGAATAGTATGGAATTCGATTTTGAGGGACATTTTCAACGTATTATATGTTGTTTGTTTTTTTTTAAACTTGACAATGGAAATTCCCCAAAATTAGTCTCTGTCATTCAACAAATAATTTCTCCTGATGAATGATTACGATAGATAGCTGAATATATACACATATATCAATTTTATAAATTACAAACCTCTGAAAAACTCTTTTAAAGTTTTTATGATTCACCGTTGGGGTATGTTATTTTTCCTTCTTCGTTATAGTATTCAGAATCAACCCCGACTCTTCAGTTGGAACGTATTATGCCAAGGCTTTCTGGCTTCGCACTCATAAGCGCACATGACTCAGGCAGGTGACGAAAGACGAGAGTTGGAGAGCGTAGAACATGGCGTTTGCGACAGCACTACACCAACACCAGCACCAGTACCAGCACCTTCAGTTCCCCAAGGTTTCCAACTTCTTCATTTCTTCTTTATTACTACGTAGTTGATACGTCAGACAGGTGATAAAAATAATGCGAAAAAATGTGATTCTGTACTTCATTACGAACGTTCCGTGAAGATGCATTGAAGAAATGCATTGAATGAAGGAACAAAACGCGAAAGAATTAACAATAAAGGCACATCAATGTGCTTCTGATTCCTGCGAAGCGGGGAAGAATAGCTGACGGATGGCCGAAGTGGTGGTCAAGAAATACGCAAGAAGATATAGGAAAGAGCACCCCGAAAAGAAAAGATTTTGAATCATCATAGAACCGCCGCGCCCGAAGGTTCAGGGTTTGGAGCAGCGCCCAAACACTCGGAGAGAAAGACTAGGTGTTGACGACTCGAATTAGGTATGGGACCGCAACTTACACGAGACTGGAGTGTCATAACATCCTCGCAGCCCTTAACACTGCATCATCTTCCTCATTATTCAACGCTCATAATTAGGGGGCGAATTTTGTTGACATAAAACATTGCCAAAATTGATCAATAAAATGCTCTTAAAATGCTTTAAATAAATAAAAAAGAAAAATGATGTAAAACATTTGATCAAAATCACTTCAGATTAACAAATCAAGCTCTTTGATATGTTACTGATGTAATCCACGCGTTTTCCTTTTGTTCAAGTAAACTAACTTGCAAATGTATGGTTTGGACTGTTCTTTAAAAGAAAATATCTGCCTTTATTTTTGGCGAAATCAGCGAAACTAACAACGGCTGATATTACAATATATGAGCTATCGAAAAATCGAATAGGCTACTCAGGAATTCTGTGGTGAACATCCCATAAATATAGTTAGAAGCAAGTACTATTAAAATGATTTTAAAGTTGATGAAACCAGCGGAAAATGCAGCAAAAATGACGTAAGAAGGTAAAAAAGACTTAGTCAAAATCGACGAAAAATGAAAAGACACATAAAATGAGTCATTTCGTTTCGTCATAACATAAAATGAATTTCAGCATTATTCTAAAGTAAAAAGAAAAAAAAATGACATTTCATTATTCACACTGTGGAAGGCAATAGCAAAGGCACGGGATGACATAAAGGAGTGCGCCTCGTCCCTGGCGAATGCTCAGAAGCGCGAGGCGGGCGCGCATCGCAACGCCGAGGCCTGCGGGGGAAGGTGGCGGAGGGTGAACGCTCCCGGGCTGCGGGCGCGGGCGGGGGGCGGGCGCTTGTCGCCGGTGGGAGTTTTCCCAGAGGCGGCGCGGCGTGGGCGCTCGCTCACAGCCGCCGCTTGGGTCCGCGCCGGAGCTGGGAGCGCGGCTTTTGCACAGGCGGGTGGCCCGGCCCGGCCCGGCCCGGCGCGACGCGGCCCCCGCAGAAGCCGCCTCCTGAGAACGCCCGTGTTCCCCACGCCGCCCCGCCCCTCCTGCTCCCGCCTCGCCCCGTTCTGCAACGCAACGCAGTCATCAAGTGTGGTTCTGTAGCGGTATAAAAACACCCCTTTCCTAATATAGGAATTACCCTGACTTATTCAGGTTTTTCTGAGCTCTTTCTTTTTTTACATTTTTTACTATTACGATTGGTAAAGTATTTTTTTTTATTTAACGAAAACATTAAAGCAGCCTCAAACTAATTTGGCAGCTCTCTGATTACGCCGAGATTAAGTAAACATTAATAAAAACTATTAAAAAAATGAAAATTGTCCAAAAAACACTGCTGTACGATTTTTTTCAGAATATCTAGTTTTATAACCATCTCACAATTTTCTCTGACTTCTCTTACATAAACTCCCTGATTTTCCCGCGACTTTTCTAAGCAATGAAATTCCCTCGTTTTCTCCGCTTTTACAAGAACATGGCCTCCCTGTAAAAAGTGGCCCCCATTATCTTTGTCATCACTTTTAGAACGCAAACATATTAAAAAATCACTCCTCGCAAGCCCCACCCGGATCTAGAAACAGAAAAAAAAACGCGTGAATCCGATGCAAATGGTTACAACAGACGCGTATATCATCCAAGCAAAAGCCATTGGAATTGTTAGGTAAAAATATTTCCATATTTAAAGATGGATTTTATTGGGGAAAAAGTGTTTTTTGTTTTTTTCTTTTTACGATGCGGATAATTATCGCCATGACCATGATTGACGCAACTCGCTGGATATTTATGCGTTACACGAGTCGTATTGCCACAATCCTTACAATCGTGACGCCACATTAGTATTGGCTGGGAAAGCAAGGAGAAACATAAAGAGAAAAATAATAAGAAACAAAAAAGAAAAGAAGAACTAGAAGACGGAAAATTAAAGAGGATAAGAAGATGAAAGCGTAGAAGGAGAACGGGAAGGAAGAGTAGAAAGTGAAACGAGAGAAGGGCAAGAAGATCGTACTGCCTTAGCCCAAAACTGAATGCTCTGCAAACACATAAACGAATTACGCATTCTGAACATTGCTATTTCTCACTTAGAAGCCCCTTTACAGCGGTGCCACGACAGCTAGCCATCCGACCTTTTTACGACCTGACGGACAAAGCTCTCCAGCTAATTTCCGTCTGTTCGGGTTTTATTGAGGTACTATTTGTGCATGTTTTAAGTGTGTGGGCCACATTTCGTTTTTCCATGCTCGTCCATCTATGCACCCAAAATGGACCACTGTGCGTCACCTTTCTCCCCACAATTCAACGCCTTCTTCGCTCCGCCTTGCACTCCCTTACCTAACCTCCCACTCTGGCCCCTACTCTCCGCCTAGATTAGCTTAGCTTAGCTTAGCTTAGCCCAGCGACGTCCCGCACAGACAAGCTGCCAAGCTACTTCAGCAACTCTTAGGTCCTGTTGCCACATCTTTGCCCTTTTAAACTTAGGACTTTCTTTTCATTGCTTCTGTGGTGATACCCAAGCCGGATGTGAAGCGTGCGGAAGTCCAAGTCGAAGTATAAAGTTTGCATATTGAGGCAAGCAGTATATCCTGTCACGCATGACTTTGTTTGAATTTGACGAGTGGTTCAGTTATAAATTTAAAAAAGTGCTAATTCTGCGTCCTGTGTTGTCAATTTGGTCAGAGTGTCTGTCCATGGGACTTAACATGCTCACAGACGTAACGAAGTGGCATAAAGAGCAAGTCGGGTAGGGTAATTTTGTTCTTGTTACACGAGCCGAATGCGATTACACTTCTCTTTGAAGTTTGCGCCAGAAGTGCTGGTTGTGGACGAGTAGACTGTGTAACGCCTCGCCCCGGTCCGTCTAGGTATGCGTCGGCCGGGGTCAGGATTACTAGTGTTAAACGCAATAGGTTCATGGGCATGGGCATAGGGCAACATGTCGTCTAACAATTTCAGTCTTTCGCTAGCACGACTCGACTATGCAGTGTCTTAAAACAGTCGTAGATCACCCACCATCCAGACCACTCAACCGAGCACATACGACGCGACGAGCAGAGCGTTAACCTCTAAACGTGTGAAACGCTCTCAAGGTTCCTCGTCTCTTGCGGTACGACCGCAACCTCTGATCTTTTTTTAATATACAAAAGAACGAACCAGCAGTGCTTTTGCACGAAGCGACTTTCAGCCGAAATTGAATTATTTATTTTTTTAGACGTCGGGACGATATTGCAATAAAGAATACATTTCAAACTTACTTGAGGTTGAAACAGTCAATACTTTGATATTCCACAGAACGGCCTTTGTGAGATCCATGATCAGGGTTACCCACCATCTGACTATATATTTCAAGAAGGAAATTCATTTACCCTTTCTAAAAATAATTAGAAAAAACAATTTCAACGGAAAAAGTAACAACAAGAATTCAATAATGAAACTGAATTTGAAAACATGTTGTAACAAGGACTAAAAATTACTTATTAATTTAAAATAATTGAATTTGTAAAATATGTTACAGCGCATAAAATCTGATTAAATAGAGGTTTCAAATGCCAAGCACTTTTTTAAAAAGTGCAGTGGTCGAAGTCCGATTCATGATTCAACATGCGCTCAATACCACGACCGACAGTTTCACCTAGGGATTTGATAAAATCTTCTTCCATTCCCACAGGTCGCATCAAAAACCGTCACAATGCTTTCTACAGAGGGACGGCAGTCCACCCTTGCCGATATGACTCATCTGCGGCAGCGTACTAAACCGGTCGTGTTGGAGTTCCGGCTGGGCATTTTTTGAGATTCAATAAAATAACTGTTTCAATTCTAATTTTTTTTTTTACTTAACTGAAGAATTTAGCAAAAATTAAAGAAATGCAGAATTATCGAATTATGATAGATGCTCTAGAACCCTTCATAAAACTGGCACAAACAGAGAAAAAAGAAAACCGACAAAGAAGTAAAAACAATGTTTTTGCAAACAAAGTGTCCGAACATGCGTTTTCAAAGATATCAGATTATAGTACACAATTAACGCAAGGACATCCACGACTAAGTAGTGGTAGACTACATTTCGTAAGCACATTTAGATATTGCAATATCATTATTTTTGAACTTTAGATTTTCATCGTACTTAATATCATTCACGCCTACAAAAACTTCAAAACAATCGTGATTCGTTTGAAACAGAAAAACAACCAAAGTCGGTTTCATTTGCACAGTACATATCACATTGGCCAGACTTTCGTACCTCGGACGTTTGTCACATTAAATAATTATCAGCACTTCACATCTTCGTCATAACGCTTGCAACGATGTGAAGTTCCTTGTTTGTAAATTAGCAACGTACTAGTTTCTGTTTCCGGGTCAACATCGTTCTGAAAAGTTGTCCATGTATGTGGGACACGATTTTGTTTCGAAAAGTTAATAAAAAATCAGTGTGGCCGACTCATGCAAGGCTAAATTTTCACAGTTGTCAATTGGCAATTTGAACACGTTTCTTTCGTTTTGTCGAGCTTGAGAAAGGAAAGTGGCACATACACGTATTTATGTAATGAAAAGTAGTACACCCATAAATGTATTCACACGAGAAAAAAAATAAAACAAGCCACTCACTTCAATATACGTTTATTAAAGTGTCAATTTTTGCTCGTAACGTGCCAATCTTATTAAACCACAGTGAAAATACATAGAAAATCTCGCAAACGTCAGTATATGAGTACATTATCTAATCAATTAACGCAATAGTACGCCCTGACCAGTTAATTTCGAACATTTAGGAAGTTTTTGGAAATCTTCCGCCTTAAGTCATGTGTCTCCCCGGCGGGTGGAGTTACATACGGTCATTAAGGCGTTTGAAGGGAAGAAGTAAAACTTTTTACATATCTGTTGTGTGGTGTGCGTCTTAGGTATTTCGTTAGACTTCTGTGTTTAACCTCAAATGCAGTAGCTGAAGAAAGCAGAGGCAGTGAAGTCTGCCATGATATCTTGCCCCGAGAATATTGTGCAGTTTTGAGAAATCCAAGAGTCGATTTTACAGCCAGATAACTATTTGTTTACTTAAATTATATTCCTATTTGACAATATTAATTCCCAAACTACCTCTTACTTCAATCTTGATATATGTTCACATTTGCACAACATGAACTATTTTGAAACTGGAGCAAGAAGGGGAAATTATATTCCAAATGTGTGAACGTATTTGTTAACCGAAGACAACCTTATGACTAACTCTTTTTGGAAGTTTCAAGGATTGGAGCAACAGAGAACGCTATAAAGGTCAATCATTAATTCGGATATTTGGACCTACGAAGTGGATGCTACCCCGTTTGGCTTACAGATATAGAGGGGATACTCTAAGAAGGGGACACCTTGACAGGCCGGAAAACAAATGAACTCCACGCAGGGCGATGACATTGAAAGATATTGTAATGAAGCCATTTACAAATGAGCTGACTGTAAAAGAACGCACCGCCAATATGAGAACAAAATTATACCAGGTATCGATATGATTTTAGGCTTTAGCAGCGGCAACGTAAACTAGTTCATCGGGTGTTGATTAGCACCGGGAGATGTGGCTCAGTGCATCAACTGATCTCACCGCAGTGCCTCTGGCCAGGATGTCCTAGGTTCGAGTCCAGACAGTTTTCAACACTAGCTTGTCAGCTAGGTCGAATTCAGTCGCTGTACGGAGAATTCTAGAGGCCGGCTGCGGTGATCGGTAGTTTTCCGTGATTTCTCCGATCAATACTAGGCGAATGCCGGAGCAGTGCCCTAACGAACGGATCACGCGCGGTCTTTCCTTCCTCTTCCTAATCCCACCACACACTTACACTAAAATGCATCACACAAGTCGGGAGCTTAGAGCTTGCCCGGCTGGGGCAGAGCCCCGCTGGTGGGAAATACCTGGTTGGGGAAAACTCCGTAAACCGACGGTAGGTCGGATCTCGCCATTCAGCAGGGGAAGATCACCGCCACATCCCGCGTTGAAAACATGCACTACAATTTCGCGACTAACGACCTCAGTCGTTCACGCGCCCGTAATCACCAACCAACCAACCAACCAACCAAACCAACCAAACCAACCAAACCAAACCAACCAAACCAAACCAACCAAACCAAACCAACCAAACCAAACCAAC
>BOPP01000048.1:1741932-1843510 GCA_017312745.1 Gryllus bimaculatus | reverse complement strand
ATTCCGGAGGCCGTGCGCCCATCGCGCCGGGCCCGGGCGGGCGGAAAGCGGCTCGCTTTCCGCTCAGAAGCCATCGACTCACCGAACGTCGCGCTGTGGCCCCGTTCCTCGTTAACCACCTTGCCGCGGCCCGGGCACGCGAAAGCTAGAGCGTCATACGATTATCTTCAAAGAGGAAGTTTTAAGGGTTATTCAAACTAGTGTTCGCATATGACAGGACCCGACACTCCAACCTCTCGAGTTGCCCTTGCTGATTGGGTTGGTTTTGGTGGTTGGGTTGGTTGGTGTGGCCGTCCATGGCTCTCATGTTGTGTGCGGCTTAGCCTTGCGTTGGTTGGTTCGGTTGGCTTGGTCTGGCTTGGTCTAGTTGGTTTGGCATTGTTCGGTTGTTTGGTTGGTTCAGCATTTGGCATCTGCCGTTTGGATTGGTTGTTGGCTCTGGCCTAATGCGTTCTCTCGGTTGGATTGGATTGGCTTGGTTGGACAATATACGCTTGACTTGGAGAATTGGTATGGTTGGTTGGCAACTTGGTTGGTATGTTCGGTATGGTTGGTTGGTTGTTGGTGGATTGGCTCTGGTAAGGTTGGGTTGGTTGGCTATGGTGGTTGTTAAGGTTGTATATACGGCTTAGAAGTTGGATTAGGCCATACAACTGCGTGGTTCAGGTTGGACTTCGGCACTTTGGTCTGTTGGTTTGAATTTGAGTCGCGTTGGAATTGGTTGGCCAACAACAACTTGGTCTGGATTGGGTTGGTTGTTGGTTCGCCTTGGTTGGTGGAAAAGTTGGGTTGGTGGTCCGGTAGAGCCTTTGGTTGGTTGTTGGTTGGTTGGTTTGGCTTGGTCTCGCTTGGTTGAGATGGTCTCGGTTACACTCATTGCAAAGTTGGCCATTGGGATTGCATATGCTTGGTATGGTTGGTTGGTTGTCTGATATTGCTATGGTTGGTTGTTTGGTCTGGTTGATTGGTTGGATTTAGTTGAGGGCACTGTTTTCCACCATGATCGCGGGAATGCTGGCGAACGGCTGACTCTTGGAAGGCCGAGAGCTCGAACGGAAATGCGACGAGGACCATTGGTCGGATCTCGAGTATCGCCCATATCGCAGAGTTAAGCGTCTGTGTATAGGTTCGCTCTATGATTGAGCAAGGCCATATCGTTCGCTAGAGTATCGAGTTGGTTGCAAGCATTGAGATTGGTTGATTGTCGCCTTGGCACCTAAACTATGGCTGTGGCAACCTGTGAATCTGCCGTCCTGAGAGTCCGGCTTGAAGACTGGGTATTGGTATCCGGGTACATCTGAGGTTGGAGTTGCCTACACGCCTGTGACTGTCGGGATTACGATTTGGAGTAGTGGTTAGATGTGTTGATGCGATAATAGGCAAGAGGAAGAGGAAAGACCGCGACGGATCGATCGTTATAGTCATGGTTAAGTTGGCTTTGGCTCGGCTATGGTTAGAAATTCTGCACATATGAGTTTAGCTGCAAGATCGAGAGGATACGACATCGATCGATAAGAGCTTATTGCAGACTTGGTCGGGACCAGTCTTCTTTGATCGCCGATCCTACGCGCTAGCGCGTACGAATAAGACGACCTCAATTTGAGATCGCGTATCGACTATGCGCAGACTATAGAATCGTGATTGTGAGACAAACTTGTATTTTTCAACCGAGACTCGCAGGCGATAAGGACGTGGACGTTCGTGATCGTTTCGCCTGCGAAATGCGCCGAGATCCCGACCTACGCGAGTCGGTTTAAAAAGGACACGCGACGTTGTGTACCCCCAATCCAAGGTAATTAACTTCAAAACCATACCAATCCCCCAGACAGCAATTCCAGCCAACGCAAGGCGCAATTTGCGCGAACGCCCAGCATCCTGCCGGCACAGAGCTCATAGCATCTTCACATGCTCGACTTGCTGATGAATGAATATACACTTATCTTCACGTGTAGTTTGAAGAAGACACTCAGGAAGAGTGAACGTGGAGAAAAGCTACCGGCTCGCGTCGATAATATCGAGTACAGTAAGAGTACAGCATGTATGGAGCTGCTCCATGCACTCTCGCGTTAATATTGAATCGAGAACATCATTTTGAGGCGAAAGCACTTCTACCGCAGAGAGAGCGAGCCGGCTGCGTGCTATGAGACACTGAGCTCTCATAGTAGATGCCGAAGGAAGTGTGACATTCGCGTCTCTTAGCTATGAGGAGAGAGCGCGAAACACTATTTGGACTCGAACATGATGGAGAGCGCGAACACACACGCACCATCGTGTGAGATCAGTTGATGCCAACTTGCAGGCACAACTCTCTCCCGGTCGCTGAGACGTGAGAGATCATCCGAGCTTGATGAGTCCGTAGTTGTAGTGACCCGGGCTGGCTTAAAGATACTATAAGCCATATCGACGCACATCTGGTATATAACCCCACGGATTGTTTGGTTCTCCGGACAGTCCTTAGAACGAGTGAGACGTTGCGTTTAACAGTTGTAGCTTCAATCTTGTTAATAATTCTTATCATTACAATATGCCTTTCATTCATAACTCGTCACTTGGCCGCCTGCGCTTGGAGTTCGCCTCCATTTTTTACTAATCACAACAGGTTGCTCTTAGAGTAACTCTTCTCTAACGTGACAGCCTAAGGTCATCCACGGGTTGGGTCCTGCATCTAATTACAGCTTTCCACCGCGGGTCTCATAATTTAGAGTCCGAACATGTGACCTTGACTCTTTACTCAGCGTTCATCTGTTTTAACTGCCAATTCTTGAAACTCCAAAATCGGTAGTACACATAAGGTTTTCTTCGGTTTTATACAAAGTACGGGGACGGAGCATGTATCGGAATATATATCGTAACCGTCCTTGCCTCACTTTCACACAGTAATTCAATAATCGTTCTGCAAACTGAAACTATATATCTCACGAGATCTCTAAAGTAAACAAAGCAGTTATGTCGAACTATAATCAGTTGCAGATTCTTATGGTCACATTATAATTTAAAGTAAAACATTGCGCTGTCGTCCCGTGCTGCTAAAAGTGCGACATCGCATATTCTGTATCATGAAAAAAATAAAAACTCGCTACACAGTATTCCGTCGGCGTAGTAATAAGCATGGCAGATTCACTGCCTCTGAGTTCGTCCGCTATGATTTGAGGTCTACAACACGAGAGCTAAGCGAAGATACGCTAAGATCGGCAGCGCTACCGAGAGCAGATTATGGAATTTCCGTTGTGGAGCTTCTGTCTGCCTAAATGTAGTATACGAACGCCTGAATCTGGCCGTATATCATATCAGCTACGACGCGACCCCCGATTCCAGCTTTCATTGCAGTTTAGACATCGAGAAAATGCCGTGTCGTGGATTTCCTGTAACGTTTCTCTACGGTGTTTGTCGGTGCACCACCCCGGGAAGACACATGACTTAATAGGCAAACAGGTTCTCAAAAACTGCCTAATGTTTGAATTAACTTGGTCAGGCGAAATATTGCGTTATATGATTAAGAGTATGTATTCATAGACGGATCGTTTGCGAGTTTTTCTATATGTTCACTGCGAGATAAATTTGTACGTATAAGTAACAAAACAGACATTTGAGATAAACGTTTATTGGAAGTGGGTCGGGTTAGTTCTTATCCGTCCTCTCTTGTGAATATACTTACGGTCTGTATCTACTCTGCTTTAGTTAGCAACTCACGTTGCAATTGTGCATCTCGATTCAACTTATTTGCGTCTAGTTCACAACAAATACAAAAGCACACACTGTTAAATTGCGATAATCAGACGCAGCTGTGTAATAAATCTAGTCTGAGAGCAATCTGGCATGTAGTACGGCGCACGCTGACTTTTTATTATTTTTTCGTAAACAAAATCGTGTTCCGTCAGTCCAACTGACGGTGGACAACTTTTCAGATACGATCGTTGACGCCGGAAACTCTGGAGTCCCTCAGAAACTAGTACGTTGCTAATTCCAACAATTCAACAAATGCAACCTTGAGACCCTTCGAACGTTCACACATCGTCGGTGGATCGGGTAATTGGCGTTATTGCAACTATAGACCTACAGACGTGAGCCCACCGGATCGCTTTTACGGCCTGCGCGATGCCTCAGGGTCTTGCATTATGCATGCCGGGCCCTCCGCTAGGTCGCATTCGAGTGTAAAAATCAAATCGCTTCCCGGGGGCCATGTAAAAGCAACAGGACAGCCGCGGGGGTGGGTGGGGGCTGGGGTTGTTGTAAAGTAGTTCGCCTGAATCTTCAACGCTATCGAGCGACCCCCGATTCCACTTTCATGCGTTTAGACACGAGAATGCCGTGTCGTGCCTTTCCGAACGTTTCCTCTCGTTTTGTGGTGCGCTAACTGATATTTGTTTGCATCGGTAGTGGAAATGAAGACATTCTCCTTATTCATTCTTCTGTTCACTCTGCTTAGACATTCTTCATCGTTAATATTTGGGTGTTCCGATCGTCAGCGTGTTTCAGCGGCATCCATTCGTTCCTGGCCACTGCTTTCTTCTTGAGTTCCCTACTTCCTCACACTCCCTTAACCCTTCGACTATCGGTGTCGGTAATTCAATTACCACAACGAACATTTCGTCATTTAAAAAAAGTTGTTTTCTAATTCGTCTACAATTTCTATTTCTTGTGCAATTGTTTCTTAGTCAATCCGTAATATCGTAATAAAAACATAGCTTTTAGAATGTAGTCTTAATACGATCAGCATTTATATTTGTATTTATATCCTTACGTCAGGCTACTCCTTTGCTATATGATTTTCGGCTCCTTTACATGCTATACAATTACATTTATTCCGAGACAAGGCACCTGTAAATATTTTTTTCTATGTGCTGAATTTAAATGCAAATTATGCATTGGTAGATCACGTTTGACGCAGTCAGGTTTCATGTAGTACATACCTGCCGAACACCAGCGCACATGAAATTGCCTAACAAACATGGACAAAACATCTGTAACTTCTTTATAGGCAATTTCTCCCTACATATTAATTGGTAAAAAGTGATAATATTCTATACGCCTTGATTTGTAATGTTTCCTTTTTCGTTGAATTTAAAATATATTTTTTATTTGTTGATTTAGTTTTTTTCTAACGTATTCTATTGAGATATTGAATGACTTCCGTGGTTGGGGGAAATTCGTAAAAACTGTATTTGTCAATATGTATCGTCGTAATTTTATGTCGGATTATTCTTATAACACTCGTCGTATTCTCTCGAGGAAGAGGAACATTTAAGACGAGCGTTGAAGAATTATTACGTTTTTAAAACACCATCAGTGGTACACAATGCTTACACATTGAAAACATATATTGAAATTAATTGTATATAAAAATTAAATATTACAAACATATTGCTAGTTAAAAGCATGAACGAAAACTAAGCTATTTCCGCAAATTGACATGGGAGGTTCAGTAATTAGCCATTGAAAACGAACTGATTTCTTAACAATGGATCCTCCCAGAAAGTTAAAGACAGTTAAAACCCTAAAATAATAGACTTTACAAGAGATCTTTGAAAGTTACAAGGTACACGAAGATACCAAATAATACGTCTTTTGGAAAATCATAAAAATTTATCTTGCGATCTGATAAACGGCACTAAACGTTAAGTATAGTTTTCCTTTACTTTCTTCAACGAGGGTAGAAGTTTACACCATTTTCTACTCGAAAAATGCATGGCTGTTCTTGATTTATATTTTGCGTGGTATCTCGCGAAGGTATATTTGAAGCATATTTTGCGTAGGTATCTCTGCGAGTGAAAGCTTTCCGTATCAGCAACATCTGTCTCACACGCTTCAACGTAAAAGCTTCCTCTTCGGGCTATCATTCCCGATGTCACATAAAAAAATGTTCAGGAGTGGCCGGAAGTCAGACACACTTTTCGTGCGACCCATCAACAGAATCTATATATCTTTTCGTGAGACCTATCACAAAATATTTACATCGTAAATGATAGAAAAGAACAAACATCAAAAAGATTAGATCAGTTACTTTTCCATACGTTTCAGATTATCTCAAACCGAACATTACAGAAAGGAAGATACAGGCTAAAAGCGGGGGAAAATTCACGGTGAGCAAAAATCCTTTATAAGTACGCAATACGACCTGAACACCAGAAAGAATTTGAGGGGCAAGGGAAAACAGCTGACGTTAACGGGTAGAGGAGATAGTCGGCATGAAAGCCCAAGTGAACAATGGAACAGCCGTAAGAGCATTGGTTCGTAGGATAACAGGTACGAGTCCCACATTGGGCACGGGCACTAAAGAAACGGAAAAGTTTCAATTCATCGCCCAACAGAAAAGTTCACTCAAAAGGAATCTGAGCAATGCAACAGACAGGCGTGGTTCACTGCTAGTCGCCTCGAGGGAAAACTATCCTAACCTCCTCTTGAGTGCCGTAAAAATGTCGCCCTACAAACACACCGAACAGTCTGAAGATCTGCCACGGGACCAAACGATTGTTCCGACGACAACCGCTCAATACTGCGTGAGTTGCTCAAATTGAACTTCCTCGGTATACAGAGCGAATAAAGAATAAGCGTTCTTGTAGAACAAATAAGCTAACCCTACGATAATTTTATCAACAGATTATTATTTCCTCTCAATGACTGCCAAGAAAATAAACCTCAACTGTCAGCAGCCTACCTACTGACGTACGGTTGCAAAATAATAAAATAAGGTATATAACTAAATATAATAACGAGACTACAACTGACACTTCGTAGACCGGAGATATCAGGTTCCAAAATTGTTACTGCCGGACCAGCTAGATATTTGGTTCCAACAATGTCATATTAGATCGGTCATACTCTTGGCTACCACAGATCAATTCCAGATGATTGTGGAGTATTCGATTAGACAACAGTCGCAGCGACCAATCCTACCTTCCCTTTCAGTCCCCATTCCTTTCCTTATGGACTAGAGATACGCGAATACCCCATTCCCACAGGCATAACGTAACTGAGAGAGTTGCACTCAACCCACATTTTAAAAATGACTGCTGCTCACATTATTTTGAAAACGTATGTTCAGCGCCGCGAAGTGAGATCGAAGAAAGCGCAGTTGCGGCAGCAACTTTGACCCATCAGTTTAGTTGAAATGAATAATTATATTTCACACAGATTATACAGTGGCCGTGTCGTAGAGAGATAATGATCTTTCAATAAGTGCAGAACTGAACTCACTAAAATTAGGCTCTTTTCCCATTTCTCTTATGTTTTTTCTAGAGGCAAAAGCGACACCAGGTTTTAAATGTGCTACTGAGATTAGTTCCGTTATGTCAGGAACAAAGATGTGACATAATAAAATGCAGTTAGACCACATGTCTTTCTTTTTACTTAAGACGTTTTTCAACTACCAAGGTCATACAGCGACCGCTGTAAATATCATTGGGAACAACGGTAATGGCATGCCCAGGGCGGGATTCGAACCCGCGACCCTTCAGTCAAGGGGCAGCCCTTCTGCCTTAGCATCCTCGGTTATCCAGACCAGCCACATGAACTTTGATTAGCTATTGTTTACAGACAGGATTGAACGGATTCTCGTTTTATCCCCCTCCCCCCACATACACACATTGACTTCAAGCTACGCCCGTGCCCGCTCCCATCGACAATGAATCTCAAAGGAACTCCGCAGTACAGAGACGAAGATGGCGTGACAAGCAACAAATAGAGCTGTAGACACAGGAAGAAGAACCTGCTGAACAATAAAATGAATATGAGCCATAGACGGTCGAATAAATCGTAAGAACATAACACGATTTTAAATTTAGAAGACTTGCTTGGATATGGCACGAAGGCCTTCAAGTAACTAAGTAGATTATAAATGGGAAACCTTTCTGGACTCACTCCTTAGCAAACGATCGAGAATTAGATTGTAACAAACGTAATTTTGGAAATAAAGACCTATGAAAAAAACAGCAAAAGAGAAAACAGTAGCAGAAAATATTAGTGCAGGATAAGGCCTACAATTGTTGCATTTCCCAAAGAAGGTAGCAAAATAATTTTAAATAAGGTTTTAAAAAGTGACGCCATGTTTGCGAAGATAGCAAGGGAAATCAGTTATTCTATTGCGCTTTGAAAAAAAATTAACAAATTGCAAAATTGTATTGCCTTATGATTTATTAAGGCTTTCAATCTACAGATATCTAAATAGCATAAATGAACTAATAAAGGCGTATATTTAATTACCATTGTATTATGAACCTTTCAGTATGAAAATACATTACTTTTTTAATACAAAAATATGAGTACTATTGGATATTAATACCAAGAAGTATATACCATTATGTTTAAATAAATTACTATTTCGGGCATTATATTTTTATATTCACATGCATGTCCCACTTCACAGTCTTCGAAATCAGGTGATTAACAAAGCTGACACAAACAGCATATGCAACGTTACCTAGACAAAATCGATAGACATTGATCGTATCGGTTCATTTCAAACAACGCTTGTGCCAGTCCAGAACACGAAACTGAAATCTTCCCATGCAACTTATTCAAGACTATCACGCTACTTATTCACCATACATACAGAAAAATATGTTTCATTCAAATGCACGTGTATTTTTTAGATTTAGGAGAAAAAATGTGAAAAATTAAAAATCGATACATATAGTTCGACTTAAATAATTTACTTCTGATGTAAGAAAAGTGCAGTACATTACACTTCATTGTAAGAAAATAAAACTCATATTGTGGAGAACTGCACAGTTGGTTGCAACTTCTAAGTTTGCAGGGGGCTCCATGATAGCGGTGTTATGAGAACAAGGATTCCATGATACAGGCGCACTGAAGTCACGCTTGAAATCCGCTGCACTTGCACCGGAAGCTTTAAATTCACATTTCAACATCTGCAAAAATATCTTTAATAAAAAAGGATTTTAAAATAGAGTTCTCACAGACTCCATTTTCGTATTGTTTTAAAATTTGGTTAATAAACGTGTTCAGCAAATGGCATTCTATTAACAGCCCAAAGGGTGTAGTTCTGCAGTACTTAAAGTAGTATGTTCGTTACATTGAACGGTGAAGTGCTCCCAAAAAGTACTTTAAATGAAAACAAAATATTTGATCTTCAAGATGCTAAAAAAGTGGCACTTGCCGCACTACATTTCTAATAAAACAAGTTTATATTAGTAGAGGCTCTTATGGAAAAACTTATGCGTGCATAGGTTTTTTAAGTTACAGGAGAATTTATATGGTGAAAGTACTTTTTCTTTTAATACACTTAGTACATTTTTTAGGCATCAGATGGTATTAAATGTAACGTATAGTTAACATATAGTTAAAATAAAGGTCTGTTAAAAATTAAAGGGCCAAATAGAACAATCATTATTTAATTTTCAATTTGGGATTCCGATGTTCAATCTCAAATGTTCTATTTAAAAGCAACGTTTACACAAGAATTTCAAAGTCTGACTTCCTGATTCTCCACTTTCGATCATATTGTCCATTTAATTTTCATTTCGTGGTAAAAAATAAAAAAAAAATGCAGTGTTTTAATTTCATTTCACATTTCGTCAACCTTGTTTAGTTGTTCCTAGTACAAATAGCATACAAGGCCATATACCAAACCTACATTGGGCAAAATCAATCAGTATTGTCAATATCAATTAAAACAAACGTTAATAACACTTACTCAAAAAAATGCAAAATAATGTACTGTTGAATTTTGTTCACTCCAAACATTAAATATTTCTGAACAAGTAAAATGTGGGTTAGATGACTTGGGCATTAACGGACCCATATAAAGCATCATCCACAAGACACATTTTACGGGGTTTGAACGCAAATAATCTAGCTCTAGTAGAAATTTTTCAAAGAACTGTCACCCCGTCATGACGGCAGGTTCTTGACAAGCGAATATCTAGTTCTAGTCTGTGTAACCCACTCAACCTCCCAAGTAAGGAACATCAATATATTTAATTATATTGTTCTGCTGTCGGCAAAACATTCATCCATGTATCATCACATTATCTAATCTTGATACAGCCAGCCCCTCGGGTGGCTCACGAGCTAGCTTTGTGTGAGGCGGTACCCGGTTCGATTCCCGACGGGAAAAAGGAAAGCTGAAGGTTTCTAATACAAAACGTCTCAGTTTCGGACGAAAGAAATATCAGGCAGACCAAATAAGCTAGGCACGGTGATGGGAATACGCCACACGTCTCTCTTGCTATAGGAGAAACAGGGCCCAGGCCTCGGAACGCCGCTAGTCGGATTAATCCAGCCCTAATGTGCCAAATATAACTTATCTTGATATTAGTTTCTATTCTGCGGTGACGATATTCCTCAAAGAAAATATCTTTTGTCAAACGCTGTGAATGGTTTGTATCTGCACCCAGTCTGGGCTCCATTATTCTATCCCTCAGCACGCTCTTCGTCCAGCACGGAATTATCGATTACGAAGTAATACAAAAAAAAACGGTTTCCCACAGATGGTATCTGTCATATTCTCTCATTTTCCTCGAACGAGTTCCAAAAGAACTGGCAAAATAAAAGAGCTTCTCGAACTTTCTGATGAAGTTTCCTGACTTCTGATTTTTATCAGAGAGCGAAGCCACGAAGTTCCAAACATTTTTTCGATGTTTTACACTCAGTGAAATGAAATCAACAACTTCTCGCATTTCCAAGGCAACAACGCGTCAAAACTGAATGACGGATTTGGGACAATATATATATATATATATATATATATATATATATATATATATATATTTCTAAGGTCTATTTTGCAAATTAAGCCAGCAGCGTACATTCCATTAGAGTGTGTCTCGAACCGTACGTTACATCCGAAACACTTGCTGGCTCGTCGGATCTGCAGTGAACAAAAGGTGAGGCCCCACCCCGACATAGCCCTCGTGAAAGAGACGCGACTAAGATGAGCGAGAATCGAACCCACGCGTCATGTAAACCTGTTTCAAATAAAAACTTTTAAATTGTGAATTAATTCCCAATACGAAGAGACAACTCCTAGAAACAGAGTGTATTCATTTCAGTGGCGGGACTTCCCTGTGCAGCCGTATCTTCCATATTGCCTACGATTGCACAAAAATACAATTTTTAGGAGCGATCAGGTCATTCCAACGTTGGGGCCACAGTGCAATTTCCCGCTCGATCTGCAAGAAATTTGTGATAGACAAAGCATACTCGCAACTTTTTTTCTCCCTCGAAATTTGTTATTAACCCCTCGAAACATATCACCAGGCTTACTTCAGGGCTCTGTATTGTTTCCAACACTATTTAATGATTTCACTTCAGATATACCACATATGCCAGACATCAACTTAGCTCTCTTCGTTGACGATACGGCCTTATTCACTGCTCATGAAGACATTCTCATAGCCCAAGATCGGAAACAAAATAATCTGAAAGAACGAGTACCGTGGACAGATAAGTGAAGAATAAAAATGTATCCAGAAAAATGCCAAGCCAAAATATTCACACTTCGAAGGCCAAAAACTCCCGCTGACTTAACAACCGATTGCGGATTCAATGAAATACTGGGACAATTAAATATCTTGGGATTTTCGACAAAATATTAACACGGAAACTTCATATCCTTCCATCAGTAAGTAAAGCCCAAGGGTAAATGTCAAAACTATACCCATTAATAAATAGAAAAGCGTCATGAAAAACTGAATGTCAGCTTATGATATTTAAATCAAACATTTTACCTATCTTAACATATGCTTGCCCTGACTGGGGAAACGCAGCACCCTCAACAATAAAGAAACTTCAGATAGTACAAAACAAAAATCTTAGTAAAAGCATACAACCGCCCGCGCATCAAAGACATTGTTAACAAGTCCACCACGCGTTATTCCGGGTTTCTTACCTTTTGCTTCGTTTAAACAGGCGTAGGACCTACGGAACGGGATGGACCTACGGATGAAGCTCGAACCGAAACATATTCGTGCAGTGGGCGCGCGGGCGGGGGCATCGCCCGCGTTCACTCGCCTTGCTGGGCTTTGTCCTTAGTTCGACTTCCTGCGAATGTGCTTGCACGCGACTTCGACACGGACAAAGACACCGCGCAAAGAGACGGGCGTTTTTGTGGCATTGCGCATTGCCCTCCAGTGCGGCCAACCACACGGCCCCACATCGCGCTTGTTGAAGAGAGGGTGATTTAAAAAGAGAGCAGTCAGGATCACACAAGCAAAAATCTTTACATGAAATCTTGGGACAGTATTACAAATCATCCTTCCTATGTGCTTTCGTTATTTTTACAACAGACACAAATCGCCGGCATTAAATTGATTCGCTTTTCGAATTTTTCATCGTAGCTGTTACGTTGCAATGTAGGCGGGTGACTAATGAAGCATTTGATCCTTCACAGGGGAGGGGGGATTCGACTTGGAATTCAGAAAGATAACACACTCTGATCGAAAAATGTTGTAAACAAAACAGCAAAACTGTTCCACAGTTTAGTGTATTTGTTATAACATTCATTGTGACCTTTTACATCAGACTACAAAAACTACATTTCTATCACAAGAATCAAAAACCCAATCAACCATCTCCACAGTTCTGGTAATCAAAATTTCAAAGAATACTCTGGAGATGAAACAAAGTCCAACTTACGGTTGAAAGACATGTGTGATGCACACACACACACACACATAGACACACACAACGACGCAGTTAATCAGCTAAACGTCATTTCAAGTTTAGAGAGTTTAATTACAATGCGCTGTGAGAGCAAGAATCGAGAGTAGGGTGTGGTGTTCGTCTCTTTGTATATGTAGCGTCTTTTCTCAGAAAGGAAGAACTCTTGTAATAGCGCACGGTTCCAGCCACGAGGCGACATTTTCGTGTGTCTTGGGTGTGTTTTCCCCAAGCAGCACATGGAGTGCAGTGTGCATCTTTCAAAACAATGAGTGTGCATTTCTGGTCCTATTTAAGTGTGTGTGAGTGTGTCTTAAATGCATTTCCAGGCGTGATGATATTTCGCAGTTTTTTCTTCTTCTTTTCCCAACCATCTAACTCTAAATTTCCTGTCATTTCTCTTACAACATAACGTACGGATACCTAAGCAAGTTATTTTATTTTGTTCAAATGTCTAAAAGTTTCTTTCAAATTTGACTGTTCAAAATTTTTTCACCAGTTATAATATATTTTACAATCAAACCATTTTTGTTTTGTTCTGGTAAGAATTCAAAGGAAAGTATAACTGGGTGATTTACTTACAATTCATTTAATATTGCAAATTTATATTATATAGTATTTATTTCTTTTTTGACTGTAAATTTTCCTTGTATATAATTTTCAAAAAGATAATTTCCGAAAAGGAGAAATTTACTAAATAATTATTCAGCTAAGGGACGTCTCTTCTGGCACAGGTAGTGTCAACTCAACATGGGCGGCAGCACTCGGTTATCGAGTTTCTTTTGAAATCGATTAAGCAAACGCGAGAGCTACTATTAGCACGAACTCCTAGGCAGTTGTCTAGGACACGGAACCGTTCACAGCGAGATTTTATAGTGAAAAAAAACCTTACCAATAATAATAAAAATTTAAAAAAACAAAATAAAAAAACACGATATATCGTTTTAAACGATTAAAGAAGACTGGCTAAACCAGATAAGCCTCTCAGCTCTTCACTGAAAACAATTAATTAGTGAAATTCTAATTATTCAATGTTATCTCTGCTCTTATCTTTTACTCCTATTTGTTTTCCACTCTCTCTCACTCGCACTGGTTCACTATTACCCAATGGAATTTTCATTTTTCATCAAAACTGTGTTAATTATTATTTATTCTAATAAGTATATCCGATTGTATGGTTCCGAGAATACAGTCTTGGTAAATTGCTTGACCACAGGCCAATTTATTTTTATTTCGGCAGCCGGTTTTTCACAACTGCTGCAGTTTGGACTCTTCTAATTTTTCGAATGATAACAAGCTCTTGCACCACAAAATTGCTTGCAGAATCCCTCTTAGAAGTTTAGCATACATTCAACGAGCTTGTATGCTGAAGAAAATACAGGTTTCTTTCGTTTCAATTTTTAATGCGAAGCTGTCAACACACACATTCGTGAGAAAAGCAAGAACGTATCTTGAGAGTTTATGGCCCCTTAAAAGTTTGCGTTGTGGAGAAAGAGTTGCGCCCGCCGGTTTCTGGGCTCAACGCGAATATGCCAGCGTTGCACGCGGGTATCAATTTTAATTAGTTCCTGAATTACTGCGTAGTTGACGGTAACGTATATGTTGGACAAGAGTAACAATGTGTAACTTTTCATAACAAGTTGAATGTCGGAACATCAACGCTCATTTTTCATTAATGCTTACCACGAAAAATAATATATTTGTGGGTATTGCAATTCTTATACGCATCATATTCACCTTACAACCACGACGAGGAAATTGCAGTATTAATAAGTAAATGCCTCAAACTTGATTATCATCGGAAGAGATGCATTTCAAATCTGCAATGGATATGAAATTTATATGTAACTTGGTTAAAAGTATTGTTTTCACAATACAAATACGCTGTACGGAACGCAGCTAACAATAATGTAATTCAGACATATTTGAAAATTTTCTTAAGTAATGAAAATATAATTCATTTTCACAGTTCTTAATATTGTAACGTATTAGCCAGCGTGCCTCATGGCATCTATTTGGGGACGCTTGGTTGCGGATTAGTCTCTCCACAGGAAGTAGGGTTTTTCCGTAAAGGGAAGAACGCGGAGACGGGAGACACAAGGCTTTGGGTGTCTTCCGGCTTATAGAAGCTTTTCACTGTTATAACAAGCGAGGGGGTGGCGTGACGTAGGAGGTCACATGGGCCTCGCCTATATAACAGAGTGTACGGAGCCAGTAGGCAGGTTCTGGAGACAGTGGGAGAACCTCGTGCGTGTGCACAAAACTTAGCGCCAAGACGGTGCATATGCGAGCCAGGCTCGCGAGGCTGGAGTCATTAGTTGACGAAGCCTGCGGACTTTATGTCCTTGGGTGACTGCGGTCACGGGGGAGCGATGCTGTGTGCGTGCTCCGAGGTGAAGAGTGGTTGAGTGCCACGATTCATGCCGATTCTCAATCGGATAAGATCGCTCCTGCGATCGAGGCAAACCAGCCGTTGGTGCGCCAGAACGGACTTTGTGTCCCAGCGTGACATCCGGTCACGGAAGCTAGGACTTGTGCGTGCTTCAAAGGTAGGAGTGGCGAATGCCACAATCAAAACCATCTTCAATCGGGTTTTGGATCGCTCCCGCGATCAGGGGATAGTAGGTCTATCAGAGCTAGGGTGTAAGTAGGTTATTAAGTGTATATATTTGTTTTGTTTTCTTGTTAATAAATATATTTGTTATACGAAAGCTCTGTGTCTGTGGTCGCTGTGAGTATCCATGACGTCACAATATTTACCGAGTTTGCATTCTAAGGATCACAGGAAATAGCTCTTCACATTTTCCTTTCCTATTTTTTAGTAGTTTGTCTCAACTATTCTCTCTACGTTGGTTTTTCTACCACACATCCATCTTGTACTAGGTCTCTTTCTTAATTTCGCCTGATTGCTATTCATTTATATTTCACTTCTTTAATGTCCTCTTTGTTTCCTTTGATACGTATTATTTGTCTGAGAATTGTAGCCAAAAGAAGAAATTGAATCTCTGTTGCTTTTGCTTTTCTTGTTAATTTCGGAGATGGGAACAACCGATCAAATCAGCAATTTGCTACATTGTAACTTATAAGAGGCAAAGACCTTCATATTTTTTGCGAGATGATCACAAATAAAAAAAATATTTGACATAAAATAAAACAATATGAAACTCCAATTCACGAACAACAAATTCTGGTAGGACATCCTATGTTAAAGGTTACTTTTCAATGTACGGGTCTTCCGGGAATTTTTGAATAAATTAACTGAGAGACCTTTGCTTTCACTTTTGATCGGCTTCCCTTTGGTTACATATTCCTTCGTTTTATTCCGATGCCTATTAAGGGCATATTTATTTCTGTACATTACCTTGGTTTATGTTAAACACTACTACCTAGTCAACCCTCATATCATCGGTGGTCAAGAAAAGTGCCTAAATAGTCATTTTAAGTTTAGTCAAGAAATAATGTCAAGGAAATAAATGTACTTTCAAAGAAAGCCGGTAAATGGAGTAAAACAATTGTCTCTTGTTGCGACATAAAGTGCTCCGCTCGGAATAAAATGGTCCTCCTGCAAAGTGACATTGCGGGAACGCTGATGAAGTGTTATTGGCATTATTCAAGGGTGAAATAATGGAAGGCATCTTTGACAACTTATTTAAGAGTTTATTAAGAGAGCCGGCTTTCGACGGCTTCGCCGCCATTGTCTCACTATATTTTGCACCGCCTTCCGGATTTCGCCACATACAGCGAGACATGGCAAACAAGTAGCAAGCCGGCTCTCTTAATAAACCTACGTTGCCAAAGCTGTCTTCCATTAGAGAGATTGTGCACGTTTTATCGGGCGGCAATCGACTGCAATATCGATCTTCTGCGAACGCGCAGATGCACAAACACTGTAAAACGCGAACTGCGCATGCGCATGATATCGATAGTGCTTTCGATTGCTTTAACGTTCCAGGGCGCCAGAACTACCCGACGATATTCAGAAATCAAGGAAGGGACTGTTTTGAATGTACTGCAATGTCGATCTTTGGCGCATACGCAGATGCACAAACACGGTGCAAAACGCGAACAGCGCATGCGCACGAGATCGATAGTGCTTTCGATAGCTTTACCGTTCCAGGGCGCCCAAACTCCCTGACGATACGCAGAAATCACGGAAGGGACTGTAATGAATGTACTGCAATGTCGATCTTTGGCGCATACGCAGATGCACAAACACGGTGCAAAACGCGAACTGCGCACGCGCACGAGATCGATAGTGCTTTCGATTGCTTGAACGTTCCAGGGCGCCCGACGATACGCAGAAATCAAGGAAGGGGCTGTTATGAATGCCTGTGTGTGGTGGCTTGCGCAGAAAGTGGAGCAGAAGACGGGGCGCGGCGGCGCTGGCGACGGCCCGGGGCTGGCGGCGGGCGCCGACCCGGAGGCGGACGGCGCCGCCGCCGCCGACGACGAGGACCCGGGGGGCGCGGACGCCGCGTGGATGCAGGGCGCCGCGGCGCGCATGGCCGCGCGCCGCCGCCACCTGCAGCTCAACTGCGCCACCTACGGCCTCGACCAGCCCGGCAACGACTCGCTGCACCGCGCCAACCCCTGGGAGTTCTTCGTGGAGCGCCCGCACCGCCTCGTCTGGTGCAACGTCTTCAAGGCCGCCTCCACCTCGTGGATGTACAACTTCAACCTGCTGGCCGGCTACAGCCCGGCCTTCCTGCTCAAGAGCAAGGTGGTGCCGCTCAACCTGGCCCGCCGAAAGTACCCGCGCCCGTCCCTCGCCGACCTGCAGGTGACGTCTCCACACGGCTCCCGTCTCGAGGGTTATCGAGACAAACAGACCGAGGCCCAATAATGAATCTTATCATTCCACTTTGAGGGCCAGAGGGCAGACAGGTTCCGAATGAAATTATATTTTAAAAAATTCACAAAAAGCGCTACAACTTTTTCCTTCAATTATTTTCTCTCGCGGATACAAGAGAGACTTAAAAAGAATAATGCACGTCTAATTTTCCCTAAACTCTCCAAATTTTCGAAAATAGAAAAGTTTGAAATAATACGAGAAAGTTTGTGCTGTTGTAGAACCACTAGGTTTTTAAATTGCCGCCATTTAACCCAAAATTATGCGAATATATTTTTGTTACAGCTCTTAATAGAACCACAATTTGAATATCCCTTCAATGTGTTTCAGGGGGCGCTGAACGACTCTGTATCCTTCCTCATCGTCCGCCATCCTCTAGAGCGCCTGCTCTCGGCGTACCGTGACAAGATGGAGTACTCTCTGCCTCACACATTTCACCAAAAGCTGGGAACAGAGATCATCCTCAAGTATCGAACCAGCCCTCCAAAGGTATTAAATATTAGTACTCAATAAACTTTCAAAATTATAAAATCGAGAAATAAAATAAATCAAACTAAAATTGAAACAATTGTTTTAAACCTTAAGTCAATGTTCTTCAAAATAATTGATAAAATTTTCATTTAATGTTCACCTCAAAACGAGAAGTATTAGCTGTTTTGTTTATCTATATTCGTGTACTAAAATTATCCAAAATGAAGACACACGTGCAATGTTTGCTATCAAAACTAACCCATACTATTCGCGTAGATTTCACAAGTAAAACACTTCTCGCGTTCTTAGGCGATTTAATACGTCCGTGCCACATATTACGTAGAAATAAGCTGGATTAAAATTTTCTCTCTCCCTGAGAGTTATGAACGATCCTATACATTTATTTGCGAAAATGCAAAATATTAATTTTTAAAAATAATGGAGTGGGGCCGACTTGAATGGCCAAGATGCCTAAGAGCGTGTACTGACAAAGCGCTTCGGTCCGAAGGATCGCGGATTCGAGCCCTGCCTTGGGCAAGGTTGTCTGTTCCATGTCTCCCATGTATGCGTTATCGCGGAGGGCCTCACGTTCTGCTGACTCCAGATCAGAGGAATCCGTAAGTGTGTTGGTTATGAACAAATATGTGACCCATCGGTACGTAAAGGGTGTCGGCTGGATAAAAGCTGTCGGCTGGATAAAAGCCCCAGAAACAATAATACGGAATGAGCTGGTTACGAAAGCCAATTTCTGAAGGATGCAATTTTGCAATTTAAAGTTAGTTTTGCGGTTGAAAGAGAGTTGAATGAGAGTTCACTTTTTTTTACGCAAAATGCTCTATCCCGATAATTTTAGAATAGTTCGCACAGATCAACCACATTGTTCGCGAGAGTCCTGCTACCTAGGGTTTTTTAAACGAAATGATCGCTTTCAATCCTTTGGACCTAG
Source organism: Gryllus bimaculatus (assembly GCA_017312745.1). Lineage (NCBI taxonomy): Eukaryota > Metazoa > Arthropoda > Insecta > Orthoptera > Gryllidae > Gryllus > Gryllus bimaculatus. The sequence continues at coordinate 1,824,626 of BOPP01000048.1, read as the reverse complement.
AGTTGTTTACTACCATAACCCATGTTTCTTTGCTCTGTTTATACAGAGGGTTAAAAACAAATTAAATTATTTTCGCGGCCTTTTCTACTATTTCCTATACGTTTGTTTGAAATGAAGAGTCCCCACTGATTCTCTCACGGACCTCTTCTCCTTCTCCCGGCACCCCTGTAGCCAATATATAGCGAATTTTGAGGCTGGTTGCGAGATCAGGAGGGTTCACGCTCGTCCTGCTACGCTGTCCACAGTTCTTCCCGCAAGGGCGGAAATCCAGTCGGCGGAACCCGCGCTGGCCCACGTTCCCGGAGTTCGTGCGCTACCTGGTGGACGAACACCGCAAGGGCCAGTCCTTCGACATGCACTGGACGCCTATCGCCGAGTTCTGCACTCCGTGCCAAGTTCGCTTCGACGTCATAGCGAAGTTTGAAACACTGCAGGTAAGACGAGGTCTTAGGACTCCCGGGAAAGTCGCCCTCGTCTTTCTTCTTCATTAAAAAAATAATTCATTTCTATTTATTAATTGGGTTAATTTTAAATGACTTGACTTAAGAATCCACTTTGTAGAGTACATAGAAATGAAATTTACCAAAACGGACTACACTTTTTGCACTTAGATTGCGTTCCCTTATCACCTGTCATTCTTCTTTACAAAGCAACAGATGACTTCACCTGTTACAGACAACTTGAGCTATGAAATGTCTTAACTACATGCAGACATTATTTATTACTGTTCATCAGAGAGTTAAATATGCATCCTTTGGACTGTAATTTATTTTAAATAATAATTCATTACTCTCTTTAGCGCTGAAAATCTTTTGATCGAACATGTTCACTACGGCGATGCGAAATGCACAAAAACAAACGACACAAAAGCTAAATTGCCTTATGAATTATCAAAAATTAGGTTGGGCGAATTATTTCAAATTTTGATGGTTAAAAAGGTATTATTTTGATAGTTGTCTCACTTGCCGAATTCTCTAGCTGTATTTAATATGGACGGAAGAGTGGACATTATAGTAATGTTTTGAGCATTCATTGTTATGAAGAAGACACAAAGGGGCGAATCCAGAAAGAATTTGGAGGGATGAAGTTAATTTAAGTTTGAATTATAGGATGGTTTCTTGAACATTTACTATTGCACAAAACGGGAGTAGCTTAAAATAAGAAACAACTAAATGTTAAGGATGTTGAAAAAAAAAACATTTCTTACAAAATATTAATAAAATTTTATTTAAAAAAGAATGTAAACGCAATGTGACCAAATGCCTTAATAGAAAACTATTGCAATTATTTCTAAAAAATATCTTAACATTATAAATTCAATGATCAACAAGAACTTCTTTTCCAACAGGAGGATCAGAACTACTTAATCCACCTCGCACATCTTCAGAAAATAATTAAACCGCAATGGAAGAACCCTGCGAAAGGCCGCACTACGAAGGAGGTGGTTGCTGGTTATTATTCTCAGCTCACGAAGATTCAAATTTTACAGCTGTACAACATCTATAAGTAAGTTCCATTAACAAATTTTTGCATCTTTTAAATCGTACATTTATGTGTATAAGGTTTATTTTCGCAGAGACATGCATGGAGATATTCTCTTTCTTGATAAGGAAAAGAATAAGAAAGACTAATTATTTAAATCACTTAAAATACATACGTTGCGTGAAAAAACATTATTTACAATCTTACAGCGCGGTATTACGAGTACCCGTATCATATTCAGAAGATCTGTGCTTCTTCTATGCCACAATTCAGTTTCAGAGCATGTACTTTTGCAATTATATAAATATATATTTATTTGTATTCCAGCATTATAAACGACCTTTTCGTTACGACAAATCATTCATAAAAGGACATCTAACGGCACAGACTGTGACGTATTTGCGTTTATGACACGAATAATTGCATCATTACACATTCGGCCAAATGCAGCGAGAGAAACGTGAGGAGGTAGCGGTAAACCGAACAGCCAACCAAATTCACAATGCTCTTATACAAAAACATAACGTACATGCAACTCTAACTGCAAAAACTAACGTATAATGTTGCTTTATTGCATTCGTACAAATTTGAAACCACGCTCTTTTTCAACCAACGTGGCATGCTTTCTAAACATGTATTCATGCAATAAAGCTTAGCATCATAAACTAGTTGCGAACCTTACTATTATATTAGCACCACGCACCATAGGTAGCGGCGAGTGGCCTCACCCCGGCGGCGTTCCAGTGCTCTAGTGCCAGTGACCGGGAGGTGGCGGTTCCGGCAATTTGCCTCATGCGCTTCTCATCGGCTAGTACGTTGCCGTAGTCGGCAGGAATCGCATCAGTAGTTTTCTCGGTCGCTCGCTTCCAGACGAACGCCCGAGTAGCTCCCTAGAACGTGAGTCACGATGCTTCCTTCCTTCCTCTGCCCGCATCCCCTTTCGAGCGATGGGCCGATCACCTATCTTCGTACGTGGGTTCGTAGGCTTCCGCGGCCGGAGCCAATGCATTCTTGGCTATCCGGGATGAGCCGCGTCTCGGTCAATTGGGCTGACGTTTCGGCCATCTTGTTGTGGCCTTCTTCAGAGCTATACTGCTGATGCTTGCTGCTATACAGCAAGATGGCCGAAACATCAGTACAATTGACCGAGACGCGGCTCATCCCGGATAGCCAAGAATGCATATCCTCGTATGGCATATCTCGCTAATCCAGAAAGCCTCCGACGAGCGTGAATTCACAGCAGCACTTCGTGGCTCGAGATGGGACAACCGGAATAAACGTAGGAATGAGCGACATATTACCCAAACTTGTCGTTCACCTGTCGTTTTCTCAACAGCTACTCGTTTTCTAAGTACATGATATCCTTTAAAGATCTACAATTGAAGGTTACGTTGCATCAATTAGATCGCTTGCACTTTTCAAAATTTCAGTTTTTGAAATTTTGAAATAGGAAGTGTAACATATTTGTAAAAGTACTACTCGAATAAAAATGGCAGCCATTTTCCAGAATTTTTTGAGTGTCAGAATGTGTAAAGCACCCCCAAAAATTACAATATATTAATGATCTCCAGAACCGCACAACTACTTCGCATTCGTCACGCATTTATCACGTTTCCGCTCAAAAGCTTCTGATCTGTCGGAGTTACACGTGACACACCCCCAGTCAGACATCTTGATTTTCAGGTATGAAATAGCATGTATCTTCTCGACAGCTGCTCCAATCAGAATCGTCTTTGGAACAGCACTAATTTACCTTAATCTTGACGTGTGTGCGAAGCAGGGTTAATACAAATCATGATCGTTTAATTTTAAAAACGCATCTTTTAAATCTAAATCGGATTTTTTAAAAGTTTTAATTTAAATACCCACATTAGGTACACTTTTTAGATATTTAAAGAAAGAGACAAAAAATTGAATAGTTCAGTAGAACAACGGGACTACCCGACATTGACCTAGTTCTGAGATATTAAGGCTTTTTACTAGAACTTTCCTGGTTCAGAAAAATCTTCCTGGAATACTTTGTTAAATCCATTAAGGCAACTTTCTGCAAATAATGTGAATGAAATCAATAATGTGCAAAAAATGTAATCTCATTACATTTTTTGGGGGTTTACAACATTTTTCCTTGGTTCATAAACATTTTTTCTGTTCTTTAAACACCCTCTCTTGCAAGAAAAAGACTTAATCAGTCCAAATAAATATGAATTTTTAGTATTATAATTATCCAATCTAGTATAGAAATAGACAGCATCTTTTTCATCATTCAAAAATGATGCAAATGTGCACCATTCTCTTTTGAAAGCGTTAATGTCAACGCTCACTTTCGCTAGTACAATCTTTGGTTTAAAAAAAAAAATTCTTCTCCATATTCCTTGTCTTCTTTCTAATATTTTCTTTTCAGTTTTTTGGATATATTTTCCTTTTATTTGACCTTCACATTTTTAATCATTCTCAGTAAAATTTACATTAAATTACATTTTTGATTTAAATCAATGATTTTTTGGTGAACATGTGATTTAAATCAATGATATAAAGTGATTGAAATCATTGAAATGAATGAAATCATTGAAATGAATGAAAAAACTTGATTTAAATCATTGAAACCATGGTGCAAAGTCACTGCTCAATCGAAACTTCATCACAGATTTTTTTCCGTAAACTTGAGATCGTACTGTTGAGGTGACTCCAATACTTACACATACTTCCTGTACTACTATATATAGTAGTAGGGAGGAAAAGAAAAAATGTTGACTTTTAAACCCCGAATCTAATTTCCAATTAATATTTACATTATCCAAACATGAGTAAAGTATAAAGAGAAAACTGCTTCGAAGCATACTTCGAACTTTAGCAAGATCAAGTCAATTAATTAACAAGAGGTGGCTAGGGTAGATAGAGTGGGTTACGATAATGATGTTTACCAAATATTATGTGATAAATACATATCAAACTGCTGATGATAGTAGATAGTGAATAGTTTTGATTTTCTCTGGGTCAGTCATACTTTATGTGCATGATAGCACTGAAACTAATCACACTTTAATATACCTCAGTTGACGCTTCTCTACCCATTTCAAAGTTGGCAATGGCGCTCCGTGACAGTTTTACACTAAATCGCTTTATTTTAGCCAACGATCTTTGGTGAATGCTAACAAAAAAATGGGAAAAGTCCAAAATATTGTTCGTTGCCATTCATAATGACATATCCACACCGTTTGGCTGATGTGCTAATTAGCTAGCAACTCTTAACATACTACCAAATATTTTGGACGTTTTGTGGCATATACACAACTACTTTAACAGCAGAATAATTATATTAAAATGTATGTTCTCTGTGTCTTTCCAGACATGTTCATATAAATGTTTTTATTATTTTTCTTGATAGAAATCTTCACATGATTATCCCTGTGGTTTTAATTCATATTATATGTTCCAATTCATTCATTTAATTTTATACTAGAAAAGTGAAATAGTTTTTTCCTTCATTGACAAGATTTTAATGATATTTATTTGTTTATTACACAGGTATGATTTTGAGCTCTTTGGATACACTTTGGATGGATACATGGACATGGGAACAGGAGCAGAATAAAATAACTACATGATAGGAATTGAACCTATCAGGTTATGTTACACTGCTGCCACCAAGCAAGCCTTAGTCACCTCCACCCATCACCGTTATAAGACTATAGAATTAAGTATTTTCTTCCTAGGCCCAGAGAAGTTCAATTTATTGCATGGAAAATTTTACAGTAATCTTTGAAAAGCAGCAATCACTTAAGTCCTCCTAAATCGGATAAATGGACTTCTTAGCTCAAGTAAAACATAGGGCCTACTCAAATAGACTGTTAAAATGTAATTGAAAATGAAATAGATTATTTAATATTGTCACTGATCCAATACAATTTACTAATATTATAGTTTATAATAATTTTATTACAAGTTGTAAATATGTAAACATTAATATCCAGTTTAAAATAAAGATTTGTTAGGCAATACAATTCCTAAAATTACATTATGTTTCCTACAGTTCCCGTATCCAGTTCCTTCTAACATATTGCCAGCCTTGATTTGTTTTGTTGTCAGAAACAAATTCAGAGAAAAGCAGAACTGTATCTTTTTATTTGACAAGTAAAAACATGAGATACACTACAAAATGGCTTGCAAGCTTTTGTCCAATTAATGAGTGATGTTGACAGTTCAGTTTTAAATTATTGCTTTATATGCACATTTTTGCAAAAAACAAAGTTAAAAAAACAAGAGGAAAGACAGAGGATGCTTAGCATTCTGAGACTTCTCCTTATCTTGCCTTCTTGCCTGTCTTGTGAATACAAAATTTGGAGGAACTAAAACAATTCAGATCAAATTATTTCAAAGTTTTCCAAAAGTTAATATTGTACTACAGAATTCCTGGAAAGTGGTGTAGCAAGATTCAGTGACACATACAGTGGGGACGCCACGGTGGTGTGCCTGACAGTCAGTCTCTGATACTGTACATTATGTAAACTGAAGAATTTTATGGTTTTGAACACTTTCCATTGAAAAAGTACTAATAATTTAAAATGTATGGCACACACATAAATCATTTAAGCTTGGTAATAGATGGGATGGGGAATAGGATCAATGGGACCTTTCTACTAGCTGATTCCAAGGTCAGATTTGGAGAACATGCACAGAAGAAAAAGTTAAGGTTTTTGGCTTGTTCCCATATAAATCTTCCAGATTAGAGGATGTGAGTGGTGGCAACTGGGGTTAGAGTGAATGGCATAACAACCTTATCCCTTGACCCGTACTTTAGGCTAAAGAGGCAATTTTTAAGATTGGGAGGGAGGGGGCTAAAACTGTGTTTCGCCTTACCAACAGAACCAAACTTTAACATTGTTAGAATGGCACTAACATACTTTACTTCTAATGAAGCACCAAATTGGAGATCAAAAGCTTTTTATCCACATGGCTGAAATGTGACATACCAACACACATCCATATGGACCTCATGGTAAAAACCACTTTATTCATCTAGGGACTTCCCCTACTGAAATCTCAACCTTCAACTTTTTTGTTCATTCCAACCCCACTTTTCCTTTACCAGGGTAGCCACACTGGAAAACCGAGGAAAATCAGGGAAATTCATTGATTTGGAAATCAGGAAAAAAATCAAGGTATTCGAAGAACAATTGTTAGATGTCAGAGAAAATTTGTAGATGTTTATGTATTTAGATATTTTTCCTTAAAAAATTAATTCAGCAAAAAAAAAAAGTTACACAATTTTCATTTTTTGAGAATTGTTTAAAATTTGTACTTTTATCACTATGAGAAGTAACAAATTAGTGTTTGGCTTCCCTTAATATTTTTATTAGATAGTGTAAAATACCCTACAACTGATCAATGAAGAAAAGTCGGGGACATTTGTTCTAGGAAATAAGTGGCTACCCTGTTTTCACTTCATACAGCCAAGGAACAGCAAAAAGCACATTGAAAAATTAATTTCATGTGATAAAGTTCAATAGTAAAATATAAACGAAAGAAAGTAAAATCTTTACAGACAAATTAGAGAAGCAAGAGGGGAAAATAGACATTCAACAAAATCAATTCAATTCACATAATTTCAGCTAAATTCAGCAAAAAAAGTATTAGTATCGTTACGTGAAGAAACTCTGAAGTAACCACGGTAAGCCAATGTAGCAATACACAATGGCATTGAAAACATTTGCTTTGAAATATTTCTTTACTGAGAAGATGAAATTAAAAAAAAAAGGAAATACATATTTATCAACTCACATCTTCCCTTTGTTGACAACCTGCACACCAACAATCCACTTGTCATTGTGAATCTTCTTCCACACTTTTCGCATTTCAAGGCGAGGACAACCAGATTTTTGAGATTTCGATGTACTTGCATTTTTCTCACCAAGCACTGTTACTAACTGAAAAAAACAACAATTTTTTAGAATACAAATTAAGTAAAATTCCCTCTCATTAAATTTATTTGACACACTGAAATGAAACTCTTGAATGAGAACTTCAAGAATGTATTCCTCATATACAAAGCAGATCATAACCCAGTGTCTTTATTTTATCTCACAACCCATGTCTGAAAGCACTTGCTCTTGTTGTGGAAATTTGGCAAAAATGTGGAAACTTGCTGCCAGTCACGACTGCAGTGACAGGCACATCAGAAGAGTACAGAAAAAGGTGAGAGATAAGCTGCAGCTACGTCCCTGTTGCTGTGTGTTTCAAGACTCTGAACAGTTAGGTATGCATTTCACTGACTGCAATCCTTTCATGCTGACTGAGGCAGGGCAGGGTGGGCTACGGCATTTGCAGGCAGAGAAAACATTTGTTCCTGCAATTCTAACCAGTATGCTCTAGAAACAAAATATTGATGTTGTGGAGGGAAGTTATGTCTAATTCATTAATTTATTGACCAAGATGCAACAATTATTATTTAAAGAATGCCTGCAAAGAGATCAATGAGAATACCTGATCAATGAAAATCATTACCAAGCCCTTCAAAATTTATAACTGGGTATCCAATTAAGGCTTTTTGAGTTTTCCAAGCAAGGAAGCAGAGAGCGTGCATCAACACTAAAAAATTGGAGTTGCAAAAAGATGTGTGTGGCAGTTAGTCTTAAGAGGAAGTGCTGACCATGTGCATTTGTGGTATTTTGAAGTTCTATCACAATCTTTAAAATAAAGCTTGAGTGAGTGTTTCTTTAACAATCCCGAATAATCTCATTCCCACATATATTTACATTATTATGTAGTTGTTATTGTTAATATTATTTTTTTATTATCATTTGATACATTGATTTTCAGGACACCTTTTGCTTGAGCGCTTGAAACCTGTAAATTAAATTAATAAGAAAATCTTAATAACATTTACACTAATATTTATACAATATTAATAAGTACTAAATTAATAATTACTGAAAATAATTGATAAAAAAATATTTAAAATATTTTTGTCCCTAAAAATTACAATTTTGGTGACTATTATATTCTAAATGCGAGTTCTTATGAAAATGAATGAAACAAGAAAGAATTAACACCCAAAGACAGAGCATGTTTTCTCCTCCTTTAAACTAATCGCATTTGCCTATCTCGAAATCTAAGGGCATGTGACTGTTGGAGAGTCACTGAAAGTGAAAGGAATGCTAAAGGTATTTGATATGGTTGCCAAATTGCAAAAACCAAAAGCAGGTGCTCCCAGACAAGGGTTGCAAGAAAAAATAAGACTTCATACTGTACTGTTGGTTCCATGATACAAAAGTACCGATATACAAGATTTATTTGCATTGCTTTGCCTTACAGCTTTTGCCCATTGAAATTATTGTTATCATGTTACAAGTAAAAAGTAGCTGTAGACAAGTGCTTAATAGTTTATGAATGTAAATGAAAAATCTATGAATCACAGATTTGAAGGAAAAATATCTTTGGAGGAACACAGTGTGTATCGGAAACCCAAAGCTTATATGATTTTGCAGCACTGTTAAATATTTGAATGAGCAATTGCAGCCTATATAATTTTGGGAATTTTACATGACTTTCAGATACTTACTATACAAGAAACCTCTTTACAATGTTGTGTGCGCGAGTGTGTGGGTGTGCGCGCGTGCGTGTGTGTGTGTGTGTGTGGGTATGTGTGTGTGTGTGTGTTATATGCGTGTGCGTTTGTATAATTTCCAATTTAAAAGACTTTTGAAATGAAAGTTTTACTGTACAAGTTATAAACTACATCTAACCTAATAAATTTCCATTTTCTAAGATAAACAATCAGATGTCACAGTGCTTAGTCGTTCTACTTACATGAAGATCCTCTTCTAGTTGAGCACAAAGATCCTCTTCAAGCTCGCTTTTAACAAGTTGCTGAACACAATTATATCTTAATTTTCTTTTTTCTTCCAGGTTTTGCTTTAATTGCAAGCTTTTCATTCTTACTTCCTAAACAAACATGTCATGAAATGTATTAATTGGATTGTTGGTGGAGTAGATACATTTTTATTATGATAAATAAATAAAGATATTGTCAGGTATCAATATTATTATCAAATATTGATACCTGACAATATCTTTATTTATTTATCATGTCATGAAATTATTATTTAGAAGTGATCATTCTTCAATAAAAATGACATAGATAACTAGTTAACATGTGGTGATCCTTTCACATAAGTTTAACTGAGTCATAGAATAAAAAGAACTACATACGGAACTATTGAACTAGGTATTGATGTTGTAAACAGTAGAACTTCTCTGCCAGTCTTAAAATACAAAATTATTTTTGGATGATTTTAAATAACAGCATTACATTTTTTTTAAATTGATTATTTTTTCGATTTCGATTTTTAATTGGATTGGACTCATTTGTGTTCAAATACCTCTTAATGTGTCAATCAAGGACATTCTTTTAAAATTCTAAGACAACTAATTTCAATGAAAAATGGGGGAGGGGGGAGCATTTTTCTTTTCTTCACTTGTTATTAGCAAACATTAATCCAAAAGAAAAAATGCATAACCCATCAAACAATAAAATTAGTGTGTTCTACAACACATCTTGCACTTTCCTATACTATATTATGTGAACAATCAAATAAATTAAATGCCAGCCAAACACTAGAAATATTTTATTCACCTCCCTTGAAATGTTTCTTAACCAAAGAACCTAAGCTGTTTGAAGCAGAGCACCCATTTTCCCATTATTAAAGGAGTTCAAGAAACATTTCATTTACAACGTGGAACATTCTGATCTACATATTGCCAAAAATTTGTATCAACTCTTTATTTATTTCAGCAACTTTCAACAAAAGCCACTGCTAGGGCAACAAAGAGCCTGAGAGTTTCATCATCTCCCTTCTGTCCCGTGTCAGTGTAAACTCTTGATACTCCTCAGAATTCACAAGAAATGTTTTTTCCCCCCTAGAGGCTGGTAGCTAGGTAAGTTACACTTAGTTTACACATTGTTAATAATTTCATAAAATTATTTTCCTCCCCCTCTGTATTGCTCAATTCACATTTGCATAAATTTATATTTAATTTTAATTTTGTTAATTTTCTACCAATATATACATAGTTAAAAGTTAATTGCTTTTACATTATCAATTTACAAATAATTTTTTTATCAACTTTCACCTTTGAAAATTATTACTACACAAAAGTAGGCAAGTGAATAAAAAATTGATTCCTCTGCACCTCTAGTGTCTTTATTCCGATGGATACTCATATTTATACATTTAAATTGCATGATTAAGAAATGTGTGTGGAAATGACCAACACCAACTAATATACAAAGTCCAAATCTTTCTTAGTCTATATAAAACTTATACTTATGTGATGAGTATTTTTAGCTATACAGAATATTTTTATGCTAATAAAATTTACTTATCTTTTCAAAAAGCTTCTTTATAATAGTTTATAAGATTAATAATTAATTTTCCTCAAAATATGTTCACTTATTACACAATCACTTATTATATTAACATGAACTAGCATTACTGACCTAATTTTATTTAACCCTAAAACATGTGTTCTTTTATAAATTTTGCTCACAACCATAAGGTGGATTAAATTTATCATTGTGTCACTTTGAATTTTGAGTACATAAATAAAATAAAGTAGCTTCAAATAGGTTTTCATTTACATTTTAATGACCAGTAAATTTGCAGCACAACAGAAATATCAAAAAATCATTTGTCTCAATAAACATACTAAATATAATACAATAAAAATACAACGCTGGTTTACACAATGTAGGTATTAGAGAATGAGATAGGAAAAACTAAACTACTGCATCATCAAACCTACTCAAAATAATACTTTGAACATGAGCAGACGTAGATATAGAGAGATTATTCTAAGAAGGGATTGCTTTGAGAACTATCACTTGACTACTGCTGGCAATGTTCCTGTCAGTTGTGTTTACATGCTGAATTCATGCAATCACACGAACACATTGGCGCACTTGTAAATGGCTTCAACAGGTATCTTGCAATTCTGTAATCCAATGTGACTTTTATTTGTTTTCTGACCTGTCAAACAGGTCCCTTCTTAAACTTAACTTCTCTATTGATATGGAATGCAACGCACCACAGGCATTTCCAGGAATAAGAGAAGAAAAAGGACAGTCTGGTGAAAAGCATTTATCAGCTAGTATGATCGCACTAGGGTTACAAATCCTAATTGCCTTACAATCACATGCACATCATACAGGAAATAAAACTTTGTTTCTTGAAATGAATTTGAATATATAATTTTAAAACGAATAAATGAATTTTAAAAATAACAGAATTTGGAAACAATACATTTTTTTCTATCTCTATTTCATCTTTAAAACTTATCTATTTAGCAAAATTAAAAACATTAATGAAGATTAATATTTCTGCTTTGGAACTTATTTACATTACATTTTATTTTAATACTTCAATGTACATTTCACATTAAACAATTTAATCTGTTGTTTTGTTTGTGCAAACGCATTGGATATTATTTCTTTTAATATCTAGACTTAAATAACAGCTGCTTACTTACATATGAAATGAAACAGGAATTAATGAATTTTAATTTATCTCAGACCTTTCAGATAAAGAATATTCGGAACAGGTATAAAATTAATACAATAAAGAGGATGTCTTGGAGAACGATATTAAAATAATTTCAAACCTTCAGTCTCTCATAGTAGATTGCAGAAAATTGATCAGTAGATGATGTTCCTTCATTTTTTGGTTCGCTGTCAGACAGGTCAGTCACAAAATGAGGATGTTCAGAAACTTCTTTGTCACAATACCACAATCCAATTTGTGGAGATCCTACTTTCCAAAAATCATCTTTCACAACCTTTTTTACTTTACTAAATGTATGGCTCACCTACAGCAAATAATTGTATATAATTATTGGCAACACATTTCAAACAATAGTGAATACAAATCTGGAAATAGAGGATGACACACCTTCAAATACTTCTCTCTTTTCACTATGTACACATTTGTCTTAGATTTTACAACATAGAAAACACTGAATGGCTTGTAACAAATAAAAAATTCAACATTTTCAGGTACACAATCCTTAATTTCACAAGTCTTTAAAACTTCTTTATCTGAGAATTCAATCAATGTCCCATTGGACATACAAACAACAACAATATCAGAAACGCCTAGAAAGAAAGTCAAGGTTAAATAATATGTATGTAACATAAAAATAAATCACAGTTGAAAAATAAATCCTTACATTGGAATGCTATTGCTTTGACGTGACAGTGACATGCAATGCCTTCAAAATACATTGAAGGCACATGCTCCCTCAAACAGAAATCCATAATTAATTGGCACAGCTCACACACACACACAATTAATGATATTCAAAACACATTCGCTTGCACATTTGACTACATCCGAAGGATTTGTATCAACAAACAGTCCAAGTCCTGATCACATATCAACTCCGTTTTACCGCCCATGTGCTTGTACGCCATGTAAACTGTACTTCGTCTTGCCAACTTTTATTGTAACATCACGTTTTATAATATCGCATTGCACACAACTACATTATTCGACATCAATGTAATAATATTCTGTACAAAAAAACAGACCCAATATAACTTCAACATCACTTTCTTTGTAGCAGAAAAGATACTATTTAAATTTAATTTTTATATACAAAGTTGGCGAAACTACACCGCAAAGAATATAAACCGGGACTTACGAATGTACGAACAGTGACCAAATGATCACAAATACCTATTTAATATATTTAGTACTCTTACATGTTTTGTTGTGCTACATAGGGGTGTGAGAGATTTGCTTATTTGATCGACAGGACTATTATCAAATTCGTAGATCATTTTTGATTCAAAATAGTTTCTATTATACCAGACGCGGATCCAGAGAAATTCCCATCCACCCACACACAAATGTTCAGTGACTATTAATTTTAACTTGCCACGAAACTTTCAAGCAAAACTATTTTTCGGATAATCATTAAAAATAATAAAATCGTATTTAAGCATGAGCTGGGTGTAGTCTGCGACATTTTAAAAATCTGTAATATGACACTCGAACAAAACATTTTCAATTTCCCCTCCCAAAATTTGTTTCTGGATCCGCCAATGATTACATGGGAGCGAATATTTCTTATCAGATTTTTTCATCAAAGGTCGTTGCTAAATCATTTACTCTGGTCTCAATCAATGTTAATGAACAAGTTGTGGAAGAGATTTTGGGGATCCAGAAAACTTGCGCGTGCAGTATACGTGCGGCGTGAAAGGAAACGGAAGAGAAATTCAAGTCTTAAGATAAAACATAACACCCGAGGGACGGCAAGGTGAGGAATTCATTGAGTGTGCAAGCTTCCGCGGCCGGAGTCAGTATTTACCTGGTTGTCCAGGTGACCGGGTGCCTTTGGCACCTTTGCCATGGACGCGGCGTCACTCGGACAGCCAATTAAATAGTGAGAAGTTAAGGCCATAACTGAAAAACACCTCATAAAATCACAAGTCTTAAAACACGTTAAATCACCCATTCACAAAAAGTTCTATAAAGAGTTTTTCAATAAAAATATTCAATATGAGGGCACGTAAGGAATTTTTTGTCATTTCAAAAATCCTGTATTTTTTGGTTACAACAAATTTGTTAATTACATTATAATCGTACTAACATAAAGTATCAAGCAACATCTGACTATAAATTAATTGAAATTATAGTTAGAATTACATTTTCTACATATCTTTTATAATTTAAAAACTATTTAATCCTAAGCATTATAAAACTTTTAAAATGTATTTCTGGCACGCAGAGAACAACAAGCAAGAGATTTTTATTGGAGGGGTATTTTTGACCATGTACTGTGAGTACTATAGATTTAACCTGCTTAGGGTTTAGGAATCCTTTTCTTTTAGCCTTTTCGGTTGGAGGGAATTAACCCCCTTAATCTCCCACACCGCCTCAGCAATCATCATGGTAAATTTGACTTTAATTCGGTTTAAGCAAAGTCTGAAACAAAACTTTGTATGCAACTTATATATCTATTGCATATCTTGGAATAAAATGGCAGGTTTTCGTAAAAAAAATATTAAAACCGCAAGAAATTCCATGGCCATCTGAAGATAAATGTTCGTTGCCATAATAAAACAGTCTGGTGCAACTTATTTGGCATTTTAAATTTTGCTGGTTTCGCCAATAATGTTTAAAGTGGCTTCACCAAGTCAGTATTTGCAAAAACGACTTTTCTCCTGTTTGAAAGACCAAGTAACTTCCTACGTTTTTAAAAGCAAAGATGTCCTGTTCACGGGTCCTTTGCCAGCTTCCCGAGAAGCAACGAATTTCGGAAGGAGCGTGCAGTTCGAGGACCAAACTAATACTCTGTCGAAAGAGCATAGGGGGCTGGACGATCGGTCTTTACAGTGCTTGCAACGTCCTGAGGCATTGGAATCACACGTAAATACATCGCATTTTTTCTTCGCTCTCATAGCTTTCTTTGTTGAAAATATTTTTTCTTTCATTATTTCCTAAGCCTAAGACATTTTTATTAAATATACATATCAATTTATATCCCTTCTTAAAGTTTAGGTAATACAGAAAAACTTTAAGGTCATACTGTGAAATTATATGGCAATTTTTAGGTACTATTTAATTTTCTTTCTTCCTTTTTTTAGATTTTTTAGAAGTGTATTTTGAATTGGTGCTTCCATACATTTGAACTTTGCTTATTAGTTCGGCTTCACGATTATTGAAAATGCTCATAATGATGGCATGAGGGGTTTGGTCACCAATATCCAAATTTTGAAGCTTACACCACAAGAAGACAAAGCCTGTATAACTGTAGAGACAAAACTTTCAAAAACTTGTATTATGTATACAAGCGGAACAATGCACTTAAAATATATTGACAGATTTAAAATATGTCAAATTATTATGTGTCAAATGTTTAAGAAGGTGCTTTATCCATTCCCCCCACTTTGTCGTTAGGTCGCGGAAGTACCAGGTTGCCACACGTTCGCCTGGGCACAGAAAAGGGGGCAAGGATGCCCAAAGGTGGCTGGGGTTGCGGCGTCGACGACGCCGGCTGAAGCGACGAGGTGGTTCGTCGGAGATATATCAGGTAGAGATTGACTTATTATATAGTACCGATGTATTGGTATTAGAATACTGTGTAAGGCCAAAACTGGTTTATATTTCATAAAATATATTTACCGATATTTCGGTACAACGGTATAATTTCGAGAATACTCCACAGACAGAGAAAGAAATGTAGTTAATCGATTCGTTAAAACTTGTTACCCTCTTTTTAAGACCACGCTTCAACTGCGTCTGCCTTTCGCTCTGTACGACTCGAGACGTTAAAATCTGTAACAAGGTTCTTCACAACAGGGGCCGGAGCTCTACTGAGGCGCCTGTTGCTGCAGCCGCTACCGCGCGAAGCGCCCCGGCCGCGGTTCCGCCCCCGCGCGGCCTGGATGCACAACGAACGCCGCCCCTGGGAGAGATGCATTGGGTAACGCGGGGTTTACGCCACTTCCTCTTTCTTATCGCTCGGAACGAAACAAACCGCGCAGTTGCCTACACAGTCGGCCCAGAGACTGCCGGCGACTCTTGCGATGTTTCATTTATCACTTCCCAATCTCATACCTTTTGCTAGCCCTCGGTCCATTAATACAATCTTACCGATAACGCCCGTAAACGCTCTGGAATCGTAAGTTTTACCCGTGAGGGCATGCGTGCCTCTCGTTTAGCTTACATGAAATGGCGACCGTTTCTATCCAACCGGATGTACCACGTTAACAAAACAATTTACAGATACTCGATACAATTCATGCGCACAGATCTTCAGAATACGACCAAACTCGAAACCGTGATAGTTTGATAGGAGGTACCTGGTTGGGGAAAATCCCGCAAGCTAGGTGTAGGTCGGATCCGATTTCACTACCTAGTGGGGAAAGATCACAGCCACCTCCTACGATAAAAACATGTACTACTATCACGGAACTAATGACCTTAGCAGTTGCGCCCGGAATCACTAATCAATGAATCAATCGACCCAATACTTGGACCCACGTTCCGCCCAAGCCTGTAGGCGCGTTGCAGACTCCCTCCAGGCGATTGATTTGATTGATTGATTAGTGATTCAGAGCGCGTCAACGGCTAAGGGCATTAGTCCAGTAAATGTAGTGCATGTTTTAGCGCGGGAGGTCTTCCCTAGTCAATGGCGAGATCCAGCGCCGACATACCGTCGGTTTACGAGGTTTACCCTCAACCAGGTATCTCCCAACAGCGGGGCACCACCCCAGCCGGGACACGCTCTTAGCTCCGGACGAGTCTCCCGGCGTGTGTGGTAGTGTAGTGCATGTACGTGTGTAATTGCGGGGCGAGGATAGGTCAAGGAAGACGAAGGAAAAATTGGTTCGGTTGTTATCGTACTGCCCCGATTTTCGCCTGGTGTTGATCGGAGAAGCCATAGAAAACTACCGATCAGAGCAGCCGGCCACTACACAAGCACGTGGAGCCCCACTACACAAGCATGTGCAGGGGGGTGAGGATAGGACAAGGAAGAGGTAGGAAAGATAGCGCGAGATCCGTGGCCCGTTTATTAGGGAACTGCTCCGGCATTGCCTGGTGTTGATCGGAGAAACCACGGAAAACCACCGATCAGAGCAGACAGCCGCTGAACTCGACCTAGCTACCTAGCCAGCGTCGAAAACCTTTCCAACGCGGGGACTGAGGGCCTCTCGGTGAGGTGAGATGACGTCAGCCGACGCCCCGAGCCGGTGCCCGCAGGCGAGGCGCAGTGCGGCACCGCGACACGCCCAAGGAGGCGGCGGCCAAGGCGGCGCGCGCGGCCAAGGCGGAGAGGCGCGCGCCGCCCCCGCGCTGCCAGCACGGCCGCCCCGACCCCTGCGCCCCGGACCCCGACGCCTTCATGGAGCCGCAGTGCAAGACGGCCGTCGTCACGGGCGGCGCCACGGGCATCGGCCTGGCCGCCTGCACACAAGTAAAGGAGCTCCACCGTACGCTCTCCACATGGGTTTGCCTCTTTTCACGCGTCTGTAAGACGCAATCGACAAAAAATCGCGTAAATGTGCTTCTCCTCGACGGTCCACACACGTCGTAGAACGATCTCAACGCGAGTTTGCAAACTCCGTTGGAGCCTGTTTTACACGATTATTCTTTTCATCACTTTTGAACAAACAACAGCCAACACAAACACACAATACAAAATTGAACAAACAACACAATATTGAAATATCGGTTTCAAACTCCAGGGGCAGCGACATCAGCCAGATCGATAGGGGAAAATCAATTGTGGAGAAAATCGGTTGAACGGTTTAGCCGTTGTTCACAGACGGACAGTTTGCCGTCATTTCATTTTTCGGTATCAAGTACGCACAAAACATGGATTCTGACTACACTACGTATCAGAATATTTTTTTCTTCTAAATTTAGCATATGGATTTATCCACTTTTTCGTTATCAGGTAATAAAGAGTTTTTTCTTGAAAATTCGTTTTTTTCTATAATTTTTATTTTATTTTTTATTTGTTTCTTATTTGTTTTTAATTTTTAATTTGTTTATAATTTTTTATTTCTTTTTATTTTCTTTGGCGCAGCATTACATAACCTTGCGTGTGTCGTCGGTGCGCAGCTGCTGGCGGAGGGCGCGGCGCAGGTGCTGATCGTGGACACGCGCGCCAAGGCCGCGCGCGCCGCCATGGCCAGGCTCAACTACCGCTTCGGCGCCGACCGCGCGCTCTTCGCCCGCGCCGACGTGGCCGACCCCGCGCAGCTCGAGTGCGCCTTCAACGCCGCCGTCGACCGCTTCGGCCGCGTCGACATCCTCGTCAACAACGCCGCCGTCTTCGACGACTGCCACTGGGAGAGCGCCGTCAACACAAACGTCAAAGTCCGACTCTTTTTTTTGGGGGGGGGTGCCTCCGGTTTCCATTGATTTGATGAGTAAATGCACACGTAAGCGCCCACGTAGTAAGCCCACACACGTAGTGTCGCCCTTAGTCGTCACTGCCCTGAGGAAGCCTGCGACATGTCCGGCGAAACGTCGGCCTCCCAGCCAACGACGCGACGTCTCCCGGATAGCCGAGAAGTTTTTTGTCGAGTACATGCTGAGATTGCACCTTGCTTTCTTTCTGAACAGAAAATGTAGCGTCATTAATTACGAGCATTATCTTGAGGTCTGTGAGGGGGAGGGTGTTATAGTAAACAGTATTGTCATTCATTTTCTCTGCATTGGAGGAAAACAGAGCAAGTTACTTCACGTGTAAAAATTCAACTCCGCTACGTTCCTCTTAATATCCTTTATCCATTCTGCAATCCAATTCTCTCCTTCCTCTTAAACAAATATTGTTTTCCCCATTTATTTGGACCAACACCAGACGAATGTAGGTGTAGTACACTAACAAATGGGCCACGGATCAAAAGTTTTTATCCCTTCCTCTTCCTTGCCCTATCCTTAGTTACTTACACACTTACACGCACTCCACTTACCAGATATGCTGGGAAAACAGTCCGAAGCTTAGAGTATTCTCCAGGCTGGAGCGGTGTCACCCTGATGGGAGACACCTGGTTGAGGAAACCCCCGCAGTTGACGTAAGTCGGCGCCGAATCTCGATATCAAACGGGGAAGATCGTCACCACGTCCCGCTATAAAAACACACTACACTTACGGGACCTTAGCTGTTGACGCGCCCGGAATCAGACAATCAAATCGTATTATCAATCAAACCATATTATCGATCAATCAAATCGTATTATCATTCAATCAAATCGTATTATCAATCAAACCGTATTATCGATCAATCAAACCGTAATTAACCGTATCAAGCTACTGCTAAGGAAAGCCACAATACGCTAGCCGAAACATTAACCATGTCAGCGACACGGCTCGTCCCGGATATCCCAGATATCACAAATTCCGGCCGCGGAAGCCTACGCAACCAATCGATCAAACCGGCTTAGGTGGGATAACAGGAGATTGCTTCCCGGAGGAGGGCGCTTGACGCGGGATTGCGCCGGCAGGCGGTGCTGTACGCGTGCGACCTGGCGATGCAGCACATGAGCGAGGACGAGCACGACTGCGAGGGCGGGCTGGTGGTGAACGTGGCGGCCGCGGCCGCGTGGGACGCGCTGCCCTCCGCGCCCGTCTTCTGCGCCACTAAGCGCGCGGTGCTCGGCATCACCGAGAGCTTCGGCCAGATGTGGGAGGCCACGCAGGTGCCCCTCTCCGCTCCGCGCTTCTCCTCTCGTCTCTTCTCTTTGACGGCCCGACCCCGATGAGCGGGGCGACCAACGAGATAGAATATACTACATAGGGTGGCTGTCCCTCTAGTGGAATAATTGTATGAGTCATGTACACCGCCACTTCAAAAAACCTGGTAGCCACAAGTTCGGCGAGCCTCCACAGAGAGTGCTGGAACTATAGGGACATTGGTATTGTGGTGAGTAGTCGTTGATATTTACAATGAAATAATTATATGAGTCGTGATTGCCAACAACATTGTTTATTACAATAGCAGCTTTCGATCGCTTAGCCATCGTCATCGGTTTTCTACTGTATGGAAGCCACAAAAACGACTATCTCTATCTCTATAGTAGTCGTCTCTAGGTAGTCGTTTTTGTGACTTCCATACAGCAGAAAACTGTTGATAATGGCTGAGCCATCGAAAGCTACTATTGTAATAAGTAGTATTGTTAGTAATGACGACTCATATAATTATTTCATTGTAAATGCCAACGAAAACCCACCCCAATATCAATGTTCTCAAGTTCCAGCACTCTCGGTGGAGGCTCGACGAACTTGTGGTTACCATGCTTTTTGAAGTGGCGGTGTAACCGTCCGTAACCAGCGTCCGCAACCAGCGCCAAACGTAATGCTATAATGCTTTGTTTCCCAGATGGCGCCGCTTTTATTGCAAAAAACATGGCGTCGATTAGCTTCAAAGATGGGGGCGCTTCAGCCAGTCTATATAGTATACTCTATCTCGTTGGGGGCAACAATCAACTGTCTATGTAGAGAACAGGATGCCTAAGAATAAATGTTACAAAGTTCTAGGGCATGTAGGAGGTGTCAAAGAGGATAACTTTTGTTCAATGAACATGTGCTAAGGAAATTTAGTATAACGAACATAAACGTGGAAAATTGGCCCCTTATCGTTAGGCAACCCCTCATGCAGTGGTGTTCGGCAGGCAAACGAATACTCTTTGCTTGTGGGGAACATGGTCTACCGAACTCCAGTGTACGATTAGTTGCTGTTGTTGGGGCGAAAACAAGAGAGTTGATTGATTTACATGGCAATTTCGCAGAAATTGTGTTTTATGTAATAAAAACCACCATTTTTGTTATATATTGAATAAAAATATTCACCAGAGATCTGTCTACGGGTTCTCTAGCCAGTATTAACCTTAGTCACGTGCAGTGACGGCTCCAGTGGGGGAGGCATGCCCCCCCCCCACGGCCAGGACTCTAGTGTTTTCATTTGTTACGTTCTATATTTGGGCAATATTGATTTCATTATTTATGGTAGATTAATATAATTATTTAAAAATAAAATTGTATAGAATCATATATACTCTACAAAAAGAATATATAATAAAACAAATACGTTTGTTATTTAACACAAACGTATGATGCCCCCCTCCCAAATGATCCGCCCCTGGTCACGCGGTCGTCATTGCCGGCCATCGCAGGTGCGCGTGCTGTCGCTGTGCCCGGGCGTGACGCGGACGGCGCACCTGCGCAAGGCGGGGGCGCGGGCGCACCTGCAGGCGGCGTGGGCGGCGGAGACGCGGCGGCGCCTCGCCAAGGGCCCCGCCGCGCAGCCCGCCGCCGCCGCCGGCCGCGCCCTCGCCTACCTCGTGCGCTACGGCCGCCCCGGCGCGCACTACGTCGTCGAGGACAGCTGCATCTGCGAGGCGCAGGTGCGGGTGTTGGCACACATGCCCGGCGATGGCGAATTTTTGCCAACATCGATATATCGATACATCAATAAACGGTTTTCGATGTCGATGAAAACATCGACAAAAAGCATCAATGTTTAAAATGGGAATGTTTTAAATACGATGAAACATTTCGTAGTAAAACGTCCTAGATCTAATGTGGTAGATAAAAGGTCAATATTAGTTAAATGTACATTCTGCCTTAAATTTGACTACCATCTTAATTTTCTAATCAATATTCTATGTAGTCAAAGTTCAAATTGCAGTATAACGATACGACCATTAAAAAATAATCAAAAAATGTTAATAGCTCTGAAGAAAGGTTGCGAATACCAAGAGGTTTCCTGCCATCTGGGGAATGACAACAGTGATAGTAGTGAATGGCTGTTGATAGCGAGCTATCCACCAAAGAGATACTGGATATATTAATTATATCTTGAGAATTTTTTTTTCGAAAACATCGATGTTTCTGAACAAATGAATTTATGTGAAGAAAGAATCGACAGCAAAACATCGATATTTCTGCTCGAATATATCGATGCTTTAAAAATTCGCGATATTTTTCTGACATCCCTAGACATGGCACGTACTATGCGGGTTACTAACAAAGAGTTCTATTTAGTGTAGACCCGTTAAAACAATAACCATCCCTAATTTGACGTGTCCTGATAGGGGATGAATTCTGTGCTTGCCATAGGCACGTGGGTCGTACCTAGATACCCCTCTGGGTTGGGGCAACTCGTTTTGTAGCGGTCAGATCATTCGCTTGATTAGTTCGTGTTTCCGAGCGCATCCACTTCTCTGGTCATTATCTCGTAAGTGTAGTGCAAATTAAATTTGGGATATAATTAAACACAGTCTTTCTGTCACTCAGTAGAGAGGCGCTTACCAAACACTCTCTCTCTCTCTCTCTCTCTCTCTCTCTCGCTCTCTCTCTCCCTCTCTCTCTCTCTTTCTTTCTTTTTCTCTCTCTAGGTAAAAGTCTCTCAAGAGACATTTGCAACGTTCTTGATCGAAGACTCTTTCAGTTATTAAAATATATTAATTACGGTTTTTTAAATTAAATCTTTCGGTTTCACTTTTGAAATTTTTGTCATAGACTATTATTGCGTATATTTGTTAATTATTTGCCATCCCATGTCTGTATTGTGCAGGTGCCTTCACGACATGAGTGCGGCCGCCACGTCGCCACCTTCCTCTAATCCGAGGCTGCAGCCTCAGCTCTGGATCCGCCATTTTGTGATTAACTGCTCCGTGCGAAGAGGCGGAGGAACGGCCTTGCCCTCTTGTCGTGAAGTTGAGCCCGAGTTGTGCCAGCGAACCAGGAACTCTGACGTCACGCGGCTCTACTTTTCACCCCATTGGACCCTCAAGACCCACGTCATATAAGAAATAACATTTTCCAAGGAGAAAAAAGAACACACTGTTTAGTTTGCGTGCCATTTATATCAAATAGAGTAATCGTTTACATGCAGATACACTATTTCTTAAACGTTACCACAAATTTATCCAAATTTATACATGTGCTTTATAGACATATGTTTGTAGACATATTTAATAATTAATTATATAAATATGTGAAATTCATTATGATCCAATAAAGTATTTTCTTATTCTTTTACGAATATGAATAATAAAATGATTGGCTTATTTATCATAAACATAAATTTGAAGGAAGATGGTGCATAGAAAAAAGGATGTTCAGCCCATGAGAAAAATCGAGCAAAACTAATTTAAAAAAAAAACACGTTTACATTCACAAGGAAAGTGATTGACGTATAACAAAAATGAACTATAGTGTGACTAGAACAAAACAATAAAAACTACAACGAAATCGAATAAATTATATTTTCTAGACAAATATTATTCTTTCAACTTTACCCTTTTCCGATAACAGTGTTTTATTATATCTGCCTAATATGATGGTTGGGCAAAAATCACAATTTCTTTCACAATGGAAGAGTAGTTTCCAGGAACTTTGAAAGCGTGGTGATTAAATAGAATGGACAATTTTCTACTAGACTCGCTTTTTATATGATTTTAGAATTGGGGAAGTAATTGTATGCTTCAATTTTTGTGGAAAAGTCACGTTCGAAATTGCGTATTATAAATATTAGTGTTAAATGGTATGTCTACGTTAGGGTCATTCAGGCTTCTGCAAACGGAAATATTATCTACCGAGAAAGGGACATCCTTTTAGAGCAGCCAACTTTACAAAGATAATTCAAGGGTACGTTTTAAATCAATATATCAATATTAAATAAAAACAAATTCTCTAAACATAATAAATAATTCATTAAATGCCGACTATAATTCACTGAACTTGTGTACTTTCAATAACAAGCGAAATTCATAAAATTACGTTGCAGCTAGTCGAAGACAGAATAATGACATTTCCCCGAGACTCCTTCGGTCGCCGCTCTGCGCTAGACAGCGCCACCCTATTGGTTGCCCTACCAAAAAGGCTTATGCTTGCCGTGTTACATCGAAGGGCCAAAGAGTAAATGCAGTAAACAATTGTAATTATGTATATATTTAAATGGTTAGGAGGAAGAGCAGGCCTTCCGACCTGAGCCTCGCCAGAAATAATAATAATAATTATTATTATTATTATAAACACAGTTACTCAGCCAAGAGTAAGGTGTAATATACGGCAAAGGCACCAGGCACCGGAGAGAGTGGCAGTTGGACGCTCTTTGGTTTCAAAATTATTTCATATACATCGATATTGGAGGAATGTCTTGAATATTGAATGACATTAAAAGGAAAATGTATATTTTTAAGACATGAGAACATTCGATTAGCTGGGAGTTGTGTGACCGAACAACCTAAGCAACAACCATCACTAAAAATAATATTCAGTATGTGTCAATACCCGAATACTCGTCTCCTTTAAAAGATAAAGACTTTAAAATATGTATCGTAGATTTTACCAAAAGAAAGAACCTGGATTTTATGTATGTACCACAGTCCAACAGGAAACACCAATGTTTCCTAAAAAATCTTTAAATTGTTCTTGGTAAACAACGCAGAAACCATAAAATTACATTATGTGGTAATTTCAATACAAATTGTCCGTTGAAATCAAATGATGAAGAACTATTAACAATTTAATTAACTCTTTCAACTTACAAATTACTATAAATTAACATACCAGAATATCTAAAAAAATGTACCGCCATTGATCAAATAACTCCTTAAATCAAATAGTCACAAATGATTGCAGCTATTGTGACGTATCAACCAAAGTTCGGTTGATTGGCGACTCTTTGAGCGCGGTCATGTAGTGATCGACCGCGACACTATTTTGGCAAACGCCCATGGTCTTCTGTCGGGAACATTGATAAGCAAATGGGAGATTCCTCGTACATTGACAGATGGAACTGTGAATTCCCCTGTATGATATGAACGAGAGGGGGAATCATACGAAAAGACGTGTATGACGCAAGACATTTTGAGGAGTGCATGGACCAAATTCCGGGATTCACCTTGCACGTGACTAAATCAACACGAGACGACGAAGGGCAATCAGACTAACGAGACAACACGTGACGAGGGGGAGAGGAGACGTGTGCAGATGAATATCGGACAGAAGGACAAATAGGTTTCATGCGCTCGGAGGCGCTAGACGTATGGCAGAAGGTATCAAAGGCCGTCTGACTCGGAGAGGATGTTTGGAGGTGTTAGACCTTCATTCACAATGCAAACTTAAATGTATTGTAATGTCGTAAACTTGGCAGTAAAATTTACACGTAAAAGCAAGCATTCGCAATGATTGTAAGCTGGAACGTAAGTTTCGCCTGAACCAATCAGATATTCAATGTATTGAAGCTTTATTGATTGTCAATTCGTTTCTATCACGATGAAAAGATCTTTCCACAATGGTTTCTAGCTTTTTCTTTGGTTTTCCTATCGATGTCTGTATATAAATGCGAGTAGCTATTGTGTTGGAGCTCACCTTTCCTTTACAAACGAGGATTCTCTTGTACCAAATTCAGAACTTATCAATGAGACTCTTAAGTTTTCTCAATTAAAATATTTTGACAAGAGGCCCAAAGTGGGTTCAGAAATGGCAGTTCTACAGACAGCTCAAAAGCATTCGAAATTATTCACCCTCACAAACTATTATCAAAACTTGAAACTGAGAATTCGAAGCAATGCATATCAACGGGTTAAATTTTCCTTTCTAAACATTGTCAATTAATCACAATCAAGCATATTAGATATAAAAAGATTTCGACCCTTTTTCTCAACCTAGAATGATAAATTATGGAGTGTCACAAGGATCAATCCTAGAACCTATACTATTTCTTTTATACATCAACGAAGTGCCCATGAATTTACAAAACAACAAAATAGTTATATTTGCAGATGACACAAAAATTATGAAAGCAAACACCCAACAACGTCTATAAAAAAGAAGCCCAAACGGTTCTAGAGGCAATTTTTATCACTCACTAAATAGGTCTTTGTAAACAAAATGATGCACCTACAAATATTTTCATAGTTTAGATACCTTCCTAAGGACATTATTACACAAAAATTAAAGAAAATTTATAATAAACAACCCAACTAAATCATTATTTTATCAATTAATACCAACTTATTGTTCATAAATGCTACATTAATAACAACAACACTAGAGTAAAGATAAATGCTTCTGTAACAGAAGCACAATTGAAAGATTCCTATGCATATTTTTTTTATAAACATGTTCCAAGATATGAAGATTAACATGAGTTTAAATGGGGTTCCCAAGACTCTAGTCTCC
Organism: Gryllus bimaculatus; assembly: GCA_017312745.1. Classification (NCBI taxonomy): domain Eukaryota; kingdom Metazoa; phylum Arthropoda; class Insecta; order Orthoptera; family Gryllidae; genus Gryllus; species Gryllus bimaculatus. The sequence continues at coordinate 1,798,443 of BOPP01000048.1, read as the reverse complement.
CTTTCAAAGAAAAAATACGGTGATAGCTGTTGAAGCTTTTACATTCCAAAAATAAGTACTTTCTAATATACCTAATGTGTCTACTTATTTCTCCCCCAAATCATATAAACAATTTTATAGGATTATATATCCCACCACGGAGTTTAACAGAAGACACAATATATATTTAAAAAGCAATATCTAAAGATGACAGAAAAAGAAATAGTGATTCTAACAAGAGACTGTAGGATTAACAAGTCACAAACAAAAACAACACTAATATTGGACACAATAAGAAAAGGCTTTACTTACATTAATGATCAAGAAAGACTGAAGACATACTTTGCATACAATGGATCAAGAACCGTATATGTGATCTTCTATACAGGAAGAGTAAAGATACATGAACAAAAGTATTTTGGACACTGACAGAGACGCTGATAAGAAAACCTCTACCAGTAGAGACAACTTTGGCTTATCAAAGACACAATCATATGAAAGAAAACAAAAACTGGGCAACACATCAAGAAAAATAGACTAAATGGTCACAAAGAAAATATAATAAGGAACGTGAAGAAAAGTACAGCACAAGGGCAAGTGAACAAAGCAATGGTTATGGTAATGCATGAAATTGAAAAGCAGCCAAGAAAATCCCAGCCGTATTATAACAAACACAGGAAGATTAAACTATGGATGAGTGAAATAGAAACAGCACTAAGCAAGCGAAAGGGAAAATATTATGCAATCTTTGTAAATTACAAAAAAGCTTTCAACAGGGAGACTTTACATGTGATTGAAAACAAAGATGGAATCACTACATCAAGCCCCATTGAGCAGACAAATGGGGGAACTCCATGAAGATCCAATCAGCCCTCTGCTTTTCAATATCATGATGTTAGACATCACCGACATCTTAAAAGCAATTGCAAGATACAGTACTAGTCCTATATGCAGATGATATGGGTCTCAGAAACAGGAACAAGACAGATCTGCAAAGCACATAGCTGAAATTAAAGCAATGGGCCGCTGAAAGTCGCTTGATATAAACAACAAAAGAACAGTGTAAATGATTTTTTAAAAAGGATGAAGATTCGCACCAGATGATTTACTAACTATAAACCCCTGCAGATAGTATCTAAATTTAAATGCATCATCATCATTATAACTACCAAACCACCACAATCGTAACCTGACCGAAAATTAGTCTTTACAGCCTGTTTCTATTGGTTTATTACAGTATTCTTGGTAGATTATTACTATTCCAAGTGTTCCAGTTGTTGCTACCTCTTTACTGGTGTGCCTCTATCTCTGATCCCTCTTAGTTTCTACTTCCAGATTAATTTTGAAAATTTTTTGATGTTCTATCACTGAAAATGATCTTTCCATCTTTGAGCACGTCCTATCTCTTCAACTAAACATTTGGTTTCCTATTTTCAGACCCATATATGAATCTAGGTTTAACAGCCATATTGTAGAGTTTCAGTGTTGTTTCTGGGTCCATGTCTCTTAATTGATCCACATATTCTATTCTAGTTATTGAGTTTGTTTTCTATGTCTTCCTGAGTTTGGGTATATACACTTATGATATTTCCAAGGTATGGAAGTAAATTTAAATATCTAGGTCAAGATACTACAAACTACACTTAAATCCATCAGCAAACACAAAAGCATTTTTCAGCATCAATAACATCACAAAAATGTCTCTAACTACAGTAAAATCTATTTCAAACAACAATTTCACTTATCATCACGTACAAAATATGATTTGGGACGAACAAAAAATCTGTGACCCAAAAACAATCGAAAAAGTCGAAGAACAATTTCTAGTAGCCGCACTCAGCCCTGGAATAACAAGACATTCCAGTCTAGCATACCTGATCACTAAGGAGACATTCTATTTGTGATTCATGGTTTCAACTGTGAAATGAGTGAAAGAAAAAACTCCATAGCCCTGAAGAATCTTATTTCTGTAAATTACGTGAAGTGAATAATCCCACTTAGAAACTTGCACAAAAAACAGCAACTCTCTGACTTACTACAGCAAAGAGTAATGAACAATGAACACAAGGGCAAACCTAACTTCATTATTTCTTCCCCACAACCGGACTTCTAATAATTTTTAGACAATAATGTCTAGATTACAGAAAAGTAGAAATAATAACTGTGGATGAGGATTCATGAAAATACATTGTCCTTCACAATCTGTATTCATTGATGAAAAAAGGTAGAACAGACTTTTGAAAATTAATAATTTACACAGTCTTATATATTTCAGGAAGAAATATTTAGACTTAATTTGGAGTTGACTTCAAATTCAAATGGAATTCTTGGAAGCCTCTTTTATAAAATTTACTTTGATCTTTCTTTTAAGAACTGTTACTTTCCAACCATCTTTTTTGCTTGCCCACCACCTTTTCATAAGAGAAACAACCTTTGTACATATGCAGAGATGGATAGTTATGAAATATATTAAATAATCATATGAAAGTTCATATGGACAAAAATGATATGCTGAAAGTTCTTTAACAACTCCCCGATGACTTTCTGTTAAAGCATTCCCAGTACTGCCACTTGTTGCAATATTGTGCACTAATAAATAAGTTCCAAAGCTGTGACTGAAAACAGAGGTATGAACTTCCTAAAAATTATAGTCTTATTGCCAGGAGAAGAGTAGTCGCATTATAAAAACACATGAAGTAGCAAGGCATAACATTAATTAACTTTGGATATAAATAATTATTCAAAATAGTTTTTAGTCATATGTATTAACTTGATAACCTGTTTGTACATTTAAGTTTGTTTTTTAAATTCAAAAATTCCCTCCCAATGTCAATTTCATATCCCTGGAAAAAAGTTTAAAGTTTAATCAATTTACACATACATACAATATAGGAACAAATAATCAAATTAGGACATTTGAAAGTTCACAACAAACATTGCACATCTTCAGATTTAAATTGCATCGGAAAATACATTAATAAATTACAATTTGTTTTCACATTTCAGAGAAATGTAGCTATTCAGAGTCCGAATCCATTTCAGATTCTGCTACTTCCATAGAATACAATTCTTGAAATACTTCGTATTCTTCTAAAGTAACACCTGCTATCTGAGTGCTAAATGTCTCATCATCTTCCTCCACAATGCTTTTTAATGGTGGATTTTTACTTCGAATATTAGGATCTGGATCTAATTTTGGTTTCACATATTTACCACACCTCTCCAAGAAAACAAACCTGCTCTTCAAGAACAGAAGGTCTCGATTCAAAGCATAAGACTTTAACACTTGTTTTCTTTCAATTCTCATTTCGTCTATTAAAAAAGACAGTTTTGCCAACACATCATTCCAGTTGTCAAACATTAAACGTGGAGCATTTTTCAATAATTTCACAACAGCTTTATCAGAGCCTACTGTTTTCAGGTGTGCAACTCTAAGTGATATTTGTTGTCCACGCACAAGGAGAAACTGGGGGCAAGTTTTCAACAATGATAAAACATTCTTCTCACCTAATTCTACACCTCTCCAATACTTGAAACCAGATGAAAAGTCTTTAACATTAGTTAGCAACAAAGGTGGATACTTGGTTATTACATATAACGACTCTTCAGCAGATAATCCATTATTCATTAGTTCACGAAAACAGCTTTCCCATTTATTTGATGAAACATGGAGCAAATCTGGACAGTTCTTCAGTGAATCAATAAAGAGTTCATCTTCTATGCCAAGTTTACCAGCTATTTTCTTCGAAGATTCAACATCAACATTACAAGTACTAAAGTCACGTGTAAAACAATTTCTGGGCCAACGGTATGGATACAGCTCGATTGGAACTATTCGAAATCTGGAGCTTTTAATCAACAGCAAACGTTGAGAACTGCAAACAAACTTTCTCAGTCCACACGAGGAACATAAATATCGGATCATTTCAAGTAATACGATGGCTCTAACTTTATACACACATGCCGACAAGTATCACACACATGTAAAACACGGTTAAGCAATACGCTTCTCCGCACTTCTCAGATTCTGCTCAACCTCCGCAGGATTGAAAAGATGTCTTAAGCTCAAGGCAAGAACTAACCAAACTATTTTCTAGTGCACACCAGAATATTAGAAGTTGCAACCCGCGACGTTAAATGTGGTTATCCTCAATGTTTTGGCTGTTTTGGATTAGAGAAATTGGGTTGTGCCGTAATATCCTATCTGAATATATATTCTAAATTTTCAAAATGTTATCACATGTCTTCACATGAGGAGGCCGGTATATTATATAATATATTCGAATATATAATATATTATATAATATATTCGGTATAATATATTCGAAGGTATAACAGCTCAAGGATATTCTCATGAAAGAACATTGATAGTATTAAAAATAATACCAGGGTGGACACGGGTAGCTCTGGTCGGGTTAGGGTAGGTATTTTCTCTCCTTTTATTAGGTGGGCATTTGCCATGTTATTCCACGAAGTCCGTAACAGGGTCCGGCAACTCTCCAATGCAAATTTGGGGGCAAAGCTAGAGGTTGCTAGAGGTTACTCGGGCAACTTTTCTTGAACGATGGATTGACGATTTCGGGTGGAGTGGGGGTATTAGTTACAAAGTCGGCCACTAGAGTATTTTTAAGTAATGCCAACGTCTGTGAAATGAAAGTTAAACTGCTCTTGTGCTTAACTTTTTCGGGAGTTTTAGGTGACTCCTAGAAGGACTGGACCTGACTCAGCCATTTATTTCGATAATTGACAATAAATCTGAACAGGGATTCTGCGCTATGAAAGCAACTGATTTGACTAGCTTCTGTTTCACGCCAACGAGAAGTTTTAATGCTTGGAAGGTTGTCATCAGTGCTCGCTGCGAGCTTTTTGCCTTCAACTGTTTATTGCACAAGGGAGGGGGATCAAGGTCATCGTTCAAGAAAAGTTGCGCGAGTAATAATCCCTAACATTTGTAATAGACTATATATTATGTTGTATATATAATTGTATATATACTATATACTATGGACGTGCTAGTGTCGCCGATACAGCTGCTAGTAAGCGCTCGCCAACTTTCGCACATAAAAATTGGTCAAGAGAAACGAATACACTTTGTTATGAGCGATTTCTGAAATAAATCACAAAAGAAAGTTAAATATTATGTGTTTATCTTCTAAAAAGGCATTTATTCATAATATTACACGCATGAAAGGAAAGGTAGCGCGAACAGCGGCGCGATCTTTTGTATCAAGCGCGTGTGTTTGCGACCCGAGAACCCACGCACGTTTTAAAGAACGTTGGTGGTAGTTCGCATTTTAGTTCGGGTAAGAAGGTGATGCTCTAGAGCCCGCCACTGTAATGGTCCCCACCACGTTATATGGGAGTTATAGGGCCCTGGTCCGTAAGAAGGAAATATTGCTCAATTCTGGAGGTGGGGGTTAAAATGAAAAGCGTCCGCAACTAATCGGACTCACTTACATTCAGCGCCACACGCGGTCAACGGGAGAATTATTTAAGACATTTTTTCGGCCAATGGATATCAACCTCATACTTCATTATTTGACGTATCTAAGCTATATACTTTATATAATCTTATAAACACATTTTCTTAGGCACACGTAGGTGACGTTGGTCATATATGTGTACGCGTGTCAATGGGAAGTTTGTGCACTCTCGGATGTGAAAGCACTATTCATCTTCTGCGCATGCGTAGTTAAAGTTTTGCATCACTTTAATGCACCTGCGCATGCGTAGAAGATCGATAGTGCTAACGTTTTGGCGTGCACAAACACTCTAATATCTTTGGTTGTAGCGGTTAGCGAGTATCAACTGTCACTGCAAGTTCTTTGCCGGTTATCCATATGTCCTCTGGTTGACAGTTTCTGTCAACATCATCAACAAAGATGTTACCAAGAAAGTAAGAGCCAGAGCTGTTATTATACCAGCTGTGACTGGCTCTCCTTGACTGGACCATCGAGTCTGACATTTGAAGATGTCGCGAGTTCTAGAATGGAGTAAAGATATGGGAAGTCATGAATGAACGAGTCTTTCTTATTTGAAATGATTAACCTAAATTGTCGTACAGAGAAAATAATTTTTGGAAAACTTTGTAATATAAGCATGGATACACCTGATTAGTTCTTTTCATGTCATGTATGATTCGAGAATTCTCTTATTCATGCTGGACTACGCGTTTCCAGACGTTTTTGTGCAGAAAAATATGAAGATGTGTATGTGAAGTTTATTAATTCTCGTTCAAAATTATTGTGCGAAATAGTTTATCTCGAGAACACCTATCTCATTGCCTCATATAGAAGGCGAAAATGATAGTAGAGCCGACATTGAATCTGTGCTCTCTGTCAGTTTGGCAGTTGATCCATAGCAGAGATGTGAAAATATGATTTATCTTTTCAGACATTACTTTGAGATCATTATTTTGCCTACTTGCATATTCTTTTGATATGCGTCTCTTGCAAATGCCATTTAACAATTTGTCCAGATGCTCTGGCTTGTGTCTTTTTATAACTGTTTACCTAAGTTTGTTCGTAATAGCTGGCATTATTCTTTTTGGACCCTTATTAAGAAATAGTAGAAATGGTGTTTTAATCCTTCCTGGCAACTATCAGTTTTCCGAAGATAAATTAAACAGTAGATCTTCAGAATATTTCTCTTCATTGGGTGCTTTTACCCAAAGACCTAATAATGCACAAAAAAGTAGCAAAAGACCCATTGAAGAAGAAGAAGAAGAAAAAGAAGGCATCAACCTACTTTTAAGATCTACTTTTGATTTTTATTGGCCACACAGCTATTCTACACTTGTTAATTGTTCAACTTTACAAGAAATATCTGATACAGAATTTGTTGCTGCTGGATGGACAAAAATTGTGTATAAGGGGACATTCCGAGGTAAACAAGTTGCAGTCAAAACAGCAAGATATAATGGGCGTGATGTTCAAGAATGTCAGAAAGATATTGGCTCCTCCAAAACATGCTTTGAAAGAGTTGATGCCAAGATTCTTAAGGAAGTTGTTTTGCTGACAGATCTTGCTCATGAAAATGTAGTAAAGGTATGTTGTGAAACTCAATAGCTATTATAATAGACCCCTGTTGCAAGAGATGTATTTTTCTCTTGTAGATGGGCACTTCTTTCAGTGTGAAATGCAAAGATAAGTGTATTATATTATCATATAAAGTTATTGTACATTTTTAATTAATATACATTTGTACTAATGCCCTTTTTTAATGTACAAATTCTGAATTTGACATAATCTATCAATTTTTTTGGTATTGACATAGAGTAATGAATTGCAATTTTCGCAAAAAATAAAATAAATATATGCATATTGAGATGTCTTCCATGATAAGGGAGGACTGTTCACCAAATAGCTCAATGTATCCACAGTGATAATAAGCTAATTTTAAAGTATACATAGTGATGAGCCTTTCAACTTGTTAAACTCTGTACAATTCACATACCTCATTCACTGAAATGTGACGAGGGCATTAACACAAATGAACTCATGATGAAAACTAAATATCTAAGCATTTTTCACAAAACAATGCACAAGGAAGGACGGGTGCTGTCTTTGGACACCTTTATCTGCCAGTGAGGTATTGTCATTGAAAAAATAGTAAAGCAAGTGAAAAGAACTACTCATAACTTACCCATAATAGGATCTGCTAATAATGTATAGCCTTCACCAACATACATAAACTGTAGGAAAATGTCAGTTTTAATTTGAACCATGAATCTGAGTAACAGAAAAGAAAATATAACACTGACATTAGCGATAACATTAACAATGTTTCATAGGAGTTTAATGCTCTAAGTTTATTTTGTGGAATGTTCTTGTCTATTTCTCGACGCTCAGCCGGCGTCGTTTACCGTCCGTGAAATCACTGAGGTTAAGCGAATTCGCGACTTGCGGGGTCCAGGATGGGCGGCCGTCCAGCCCTAACGGCGTCGAGTCCCTGGCCGAAAGGATAAAAGGCACCGACTATGACGTAACGAGACTTGTCAGGGGATAGTAAAGGAAGTTTACTCCATGCAAGCGCTCATCGCCCAAAAAGGGTTCAGGAAACGCAACAACGATGACGGGAGGGGAAAAGCTTTGGATAGGGCTGTTGAGTTTCTTTACAGAAAAGCATTAAACAAATATTATGGATCAATAATTCTTAAAAATAAATTAATTATGTTTGTTTTTTGTCGTAGATTTTGGGGTTTTGCATTCCAGAACTTGATGGTACAGCAACATTAGTTACTGAGCTGGGTGAGCCAATTGACACTGTGCGCTTGCTGCAGATTTCATGGGAAGATAGACTACGAGTAAGAACCATTTTTTAGCATAGCATTTAAATTTGCAAATACCTACTCATAATGTTTGGCTTCAATTTGGATTTCAGCTTGTGTTGGGAATTGCTCAAATTTTGAATCATTTTGCTCACTCTCCATTGGGTCCATTATCAATGAATGACTTTCGACGGGAACAATTTGTTATTGTCAATGGTGTACTGAAAGTGACAGACTTGGATGATGTGGGCATAGGAGACCCTGAATGTATCAATGATGATATTTGCAAAAATATAACAAATTTTGCTCTGAACAGAAATACAACAAAAGAAGACGGTGACACAAGGTATAAATTATATCTGTGCTTATCTGATATTTTTCTTTGATTTTTATTAAAATTTACATTTAAGATGCGTATGTATTGTTGCAGATTTCCTTCTTGCATCAATTTTCGCTGTGTGGGTCATAATTCCAGAACAAACGTATGGCATGCTGGGCAACATTTTGTCAAGTTATTGCTTCCCATAGGAGCTCCAGAGAACCTCAAACCACATATACAAAACTTAATAGACACATATGAATTCAAGAAAAAAGTTTCTCTTTATGAGGAAGTACCATATATATTGCAGAAAACACAACAAATTGTTGACCTTTATAAATCTGGTGAATACATGAACACAAGCGAAGGCCTGGATGAACTAGGTACTATATTTATGAAATATCAATGGTCTCAAGGAGTGGCATGGTGGGGTGTGGGTGACTCATGGGCTTCAGCCCCCCTCCCCGATTGATTCATGTTCAAAAATATAGCTTTCAGTAATTATTCATTATAAAAACTACTTAGCGATTTGCTTACTTGAACTGTTTTTGTAGAACTATCTGTTATCATTATTCAAACTATCAAGGGTCATGTAACCAACTGGACTATCTTCCCCACTATATGCTGGAAACTAATATTGTGCTTTGTTGAAGCAGGTTTCAAACGAATAAGTAATGCTGATTTACCTGGAATGTTTGATTATCATTGTCGCAACTCAATATCAGCTGTGAGTTGTGTGATATCAGTGTTCAATGCAGAAGAAGCTGCAGAGTTATGTGCTAAAGACCCAGATTGTAAAGCTGTAGTCTTGAGCAAGGAGCAAACATGGACAGGTGCAAGGAAATACTAATTTGCAAATTAATATAGTCTTATGTCATGAGGTTTTGTTTACAAACATTTTTTTTTTTATTTCAGGAAGGACTATTGCCATTTTCAAAAATGGATTCAATTCACCTAGTGTGGAGGAAGGCTTTATTCTCATTCACAAACAAGGTTTGTAGCAGGCTGAAGCTCGGGTTCAAACTTTTTACTTTTTCTAGCAAACTGGAGGATTGTGGATTCTCATCAAGATATTCATGCTGAATTCTAATATCAATGAAAGACCTAACAATCACACATTTCAATGTGAGTTATAAGGTTAATGAAGATCTGAAATGAAATTTTGAAATGGATCGGTAGATATCAGTTGTTAATAGCTTCATTATAGAAGTCAATAGGAACTATTTCGAGGATATATTAAGGATAAAAAAACAAACAAAAAAAAAACGCTTACCTTGAAACTATTATGAGATGCTGAGATATCTACTTGGCACCCAGATGTACATACTATTATTTATATTGAAGAATTGTTTATAACAGAAACTCAGCAAGGTTCTAAGATAAATTAATTTCATGACAGATTAATTTTTAGTGATGCATGCTGGATTGTGGAACAGCAGTTTCTCAGCGGCTGGAATGAGCCCACTAGCAAGCTCTAGCATTACAATAGTTCCTGAATATGCAGTTGCTCAGTAAAATGTGAGAAATGCCACATTTGATTCGAGGTTTGATATGTTTCCCAAATTGTACATAAAGTTGCAAGTAAGAAAAAAATAATGCAACTGCAATATAACCCTCTGTAGACAGAGTTTTTAAGGAACATAGTCTCTGCTTTTAGCAAACTTGTTTTGTTGCAGATATAGTTAAAAACTTAGGTTGAATTATTTCTACATTTTCAAGATCCTTTTCTGTAGATATTGAATTCTGTTTCTTCAATTTGTTTATGGAAATAAAACTGCAAGAAAATGCAGTTCTTGTAACTAGTGTTTCCAGCTGTTATTGCCATATTATACAACTGTATATACAGAAAGTGCCATAGGATGAGCATTATCAAATGTACCAAAAGTTTTCATTGTTGAAAAATGCATTGTACATATTTAAGTGGTTATATTTGGTTGTAGATGGAAAGAAATTTACTTCCAGAAATGCTCCTGTTATATTTGACAGGAAAAGTGTTTAACGTAAGGATTTTTAGTAAATAAATAACCTATGTAATTACTGTACTAGTCGTGAGATACAATTGCTCTGTGATATTACAAGTTGTATTTTATATCTTTTAATAAACAATGTGCGATGTATATCTGTTCTTTTTGTTCTGTGCAAGATGGGTAGGTAAAAGAAAACTTTTAGAAATATTTCTGCAATGACCCTGCTTTTTTCCACTTTTTAACAATATGAATTTTATATATTTATTTTTCTATTAGATCTGCTAGTTAATGTCAAGATTATTTTAAATTTGATAGAAATTTATATTAATATTGAAGGGTCTATGTGATTTTAAAAATTAACCCGTGATTAAAAAAAAAATTAAAAAAAACAAACAAACAAAAAAAACCAATTGTTTTACAAATTTGCATGAACTCATCAAAATTTATTTAGTCTTTTTCCAATTTTTGTAAGTTTTCTCTGAAAGATTAATTTGTTGGGCACATTTAACATTTTTTTTTTTCCATAATTTTTAATATATAGGAAGAAGTTTTTGAAAAAAAAAAAATTTATTTTATTCTGATATTAATAAACTTTTTAGCACGTGACCTTCAAAACAAAGAAAAAAGTGGCAGTCCTCATGGTATTTTGTAAAAATTAGGTATTGGCAACCTCTTTTCAATGCAATTTTGAAAGCAAGATGTAGGTGCACTCAGTCTTTCAGTAAGTCTAGCAAACACTATCGTGGTAAATAAGACAAGAAATTCAAAAGCCCACACTATTGTGTAGTAAAGACATTTTGAGTTTTTCCAGTAATTAAAACTAAATTAACTCAGAGCAATTAATGGTCAAAATTGAAAATTGGAAAGATCCTAGTTGTGACGAGAATAGTGGAATAGAACAGAGCAGTGTGTGAATAAAATTACTTGCATTTTACAGTAAAGACTTAAGTTATAGGTTTTCCCTCTAATGTAATAAGTTAGGATCGTAACGACTTAACTTACATTATCATACCGCCTCTGGCCGCTGACGCGGGGACGGCCGCATGTGCAAGAGAGTTGCCGCTGGTTTCAGGCCGCGCCCCCCCCCCCTTTGTGAAAGCGACGAGTAACAACACCCCTTGGAGATGGAGTAGGTAACAACAGCCCTGAAGAAGCGGTGTCGAGTGCAAGCGCGATGGGCGACGGGTAGTGGGGACGCCTTGCGACCGCAGTCTCTGCTATATAGTAGCGGCGGGGGCTCTCATTTAGGAGGCAATACGATCGTACGATGGCGCACCCCAAAGAGGGATCTAGACGCCTCGTCTTTTTTCAACGCGGCCACCCCGTCAGTTGCAGGTGACAAGTACACGACGTACACATACGCTCGGTCAAAACTTTTTTCTCCAAAACAAACAAAATAACTCGAAGGCCGCTAACGCACCCGCTTCGGTTTTTAAACAATCCTGTTTCAAGAGATTGCGGAGAGATGGGGAGGGCGCCCCGACGCGCCGAGGAACGCGTGTCGTCAAATTGTAACAACAATTCTTAAATAAAAAAAAAGTGAGGGTATGATTGGTGTGCAGACACCACCGACCACGCTCTCAGACCTTTAAATTGAGCAGTCAGAAATCAGCAGTCGCCTGGGGCGCGGGGATACAAGCCTTCCTGCTTCCGAGGGCAGAGCTTCCAGATCAGCCCTTTGCTATTCCACCCAGATACGCTTGCGCTCTCACAGGAGCGGCAAACAGAAACTGTGGGTTGCAACTTTATTGAATGACGGGATAGTAATTTCCATAATTCAGAACACTAATGTACAATAAAACGTTAGAAATTCGTGAAGGCCTAAATTAATTAAAACTTAACTAATATAAGTCTATATCGAAACTTTACTTACATGATTTTATGCGTAGTATCCGTGTCAGATGTGTCCGCAGATGGTTCTGGTTTTCACTTCCAGTGGCCGGAGTTTTTGTATTAACTCTGTATTGAGACACCTGTAATAGAGTTCATTCAAAACAAAAACGAACCAAGTGTCAAAAAAAGGTTATCGCACACCAATACTGCAACAAGCACTGCTGTTTGGCCATGTTTTATACTGGTTCATTTGATAATCTTGGTTATTGCCGTCACTAGTGGCGATAACGAAATACAATTATTTTATTTGAAAATTTCACTTCCGTTGTATATATTGCAATAATGAAAGATATTCCACATACACTCACTGGTATTCACAACTCTGCAGAATAACTGCAGATTCTGATCTGAAGATCATTGTATTTACCATGTGCCGCCATAGCTAAATTTACACCAAGGACTCATCAACCGTGCATTTTGAATCAACAAACCTAACGTCAAATGAAAATGAATTCCCCAAACAAGCATTCAATACCGTCAAGATTTGACATTGTGTGTACTTTCAATAACAAGCGAATTTCATAAAATGTAGCTAGTTTCAGAAGACAGGAAATTGGTATTCTCCTCGGAAGTCGCGTTGGACCCGGCCAGACCTCCCCCTCCCATACGCCGGTGGGTGGTTGCGGTGCACAGTGTGTACACTGAAGGGACAAAAGTCATGGGATAGCAATATGCAAACATACAGATGGCAGAAGTATTACATACAGAACAAAAGGTATAAAAGGCCAGTGCGTTGGCACAGCTTTCATTCATACTCACGTGATCCATGTGAAAAAGTTTGTGACGCGATTATGGCCGCACGATGAGAATTAACAGACTTTGAACGCGGAATGGAAGTTGGAGCCAGTAGCACACCTTCAATTTCGGAATTATTAGGGAATCCAATATATCGAGATCTACAGTGTCAAAGAGTGTGCCGAGAAAACAAAATTTGAGGTATAACCACTCCCTACAGAGAACGCTGTGGCCGACGGCCTTCACTTAAAGACCGAAAGCTGCGGCGTTTGCGTAGAATTGTCAGTGTTAACAGACAAGCAACGCTGCAGCCTGGGAGAGCACCAGAGCAGCCAGCCTGGGAGAGCGCTCTTTGATTTCAATATGATTGCACACACATCGATATTGCTGCAATATTGAATGTCATAAAAAGGAAAATGAATATTCGTAACAAAATAAAATCTTTTTTTCCCTATTTGGGGTTGGCCACGAGCCGCCGCTGGCTTGAAGGTGAGAGGCACACGTTGCCGTAGGGTTCACCGGAGTGACAAGCACGATGGGGGAACCAAGGTAGTGTCATGTGTTCCATTAGCCAAGGTTTTACCGCATACTGAGGAGTAATCACGTAAACTGTTCCAGGAATCGCCCCCATCGAACTCGAGCCAGTGTGCACTTCTTGAAGGAAAGTGAGATCCAGAAGATCTGGGACTCAGAGGACTTTTCTTGAGACACGTTTACAAACGGGTAACCTTCTCAATATATGTAGATGCTTTGTAAACACCATAGGCCAACCAAGCATTTTCTTTATACGGGTAAAGTCTGCCACGTTGATCCTAACGTGGAGCGTCGTGAACGTATAGTGCCAATACTTGAAAGTGCTTCGGCCTTTTACGTCACGTTTAGAAGATAAAATACTCGTTCGGGAGCACGTACGCATCATAGTCGGAGCTTTGAAAAAGGGCGTGGCACGACCTCTTCGGTTAACAAAACTCCAAACCGCCGCCGCCGCCGCCACCACTGCTACCACCACCAGCACCTTCTGTCTACCGGACAACTCGGCAGCAACAGCGCGGGCGCGCGCCAAGTCCCAGACGGTGCAATCATAAGCGCACTCGTCCTGCTCCGTGCTGGAGGGCCGCGCCAGCAGCCGCCTTCACCGCCACTTCTGGCTACAGCTGACCAGCTCTGCGATACGGACGGTGGAGTCGACGATTAGGACTTAGGTGAATTTTTGGCAATTTTCGACGACCTGATCCCAGTTATCGACTCCCCCTGCACAGGAGCCCGTCCCTATTGACTGGAGTTTTTGGGGACCAATAATCAGAGACTTCAGCGGCGAGGACGACATATCGGACACGACGATCCGTACCAGAACGCCAGCGTCGCCTCGCGACCGCCATTACTCACCGTGCCTCCGCTTCTTTTCCATCCACGACATCTGTGAATCACTCGCCATTTCAAGATGGAGTTCGCCAAGTGCATCTTGCAGAGCGCCCGGCCTCAAGTTATCTACAGCAAACATTACGCAACATGTGCACCACGAGTGCCCTCAAGTATTGGTACGTCAGGATCTGAAGCTTGCGCGGAGTTCCACGCTTTTTCGATATACGGCGATGGCGGTGCCTACAGCGGACGCTGTAGGGTGGCGAGCAGCGTCGCCGTCTGGCTGGCGTCATCCATCGGAGTCTGCGTGGGATGACCAGATACTGTAGGGATGTGTCTCAGCAGTTGCGGGGTAGCGGGCGTGGGCGCAGACGGCTCGAAGAGCAGAGCAAGGGCTGCCTCCCTTCGGGAAGTTTACCGGGCATATTCCATGAAAACGACGGTAAGTATCGAACGCATACTTTAACACGACGATCGCGGGTGCCGGGGAGGAGCGTGCTGAAGCGAGCGTTGTTGCGTCCGCTCCAGCGGCAGACTTTTTCGGTTTTGCCCTACCCCATTTATTTATTTACGTCAAAAACAGTTAAAACTGTGTATGACATGCTATCGGGAAAGTTAATTTTAAGTTACATTTATGTCCAGAAGCAAAACAAGGGGCCATCTCAGCATTTGCATTTCCGATTCCGTAAGGAACCCACCAGGTCTCCCATGGCAACTACCGCTCCCCTGGAAGAAGAGCTATCAAATGGCTCTCGAACAAGGCGATAAAGCGGTAGATTTAGTAAAAAAAAAAGTTTCTGAAGAGCAGATCTTGACCACGTTGGTTGAAAAAGTTTCTAAAGCAAACCGGATAAATAAAGGTCTGCGAGCAAGTTGATAAGATTGAACCACTACATGTCCGTCAAGTGGACTATCTCAAGAAAGCAAAGAGAAGAATTTTGTTGGTTGAATAAATCGACCGACGATCAAGTGGAGAATCTAAAGTAAGTTGATCAAGTGAACATTCTCAAATAGGTCAATTAAGAGGAGGATCTACAGCATGTCAAACAAGTGGAAGATCTGCACGTTCATCAAGTGAAGCTGCTTCTGCTTTTATTGTTGGTTGTTGTGGCAAGTTATTGTGGATCTTGGAAAAATCAAGAATGATTTCAAATTAGATCAAGTGTAGGATCTGGAGCAATTCATTGGAAAACAATCTAAAGCAAGTCAAACTAGTGGTGGCAAGTCTATGTGAAATCATTTCTTTTATTCAGAATTTTGACAAGTAGATATACTAGAAGGGCATTGATGCCATCTTGGGCGAGAGGTAGTATCAATGAAAATGGCATAAACAGCTCTATTGACATCATTGTTGCATCTCTAGTATGTGCGTTTAGTGTTATACAGCACTCAACTATATCTACAAATAGTTTCAAAACTCTCTGAAATAGTTTTTTTATTCAGTCTTATACAAAAATTAAAATATTATTAAAAAGATAAATTAAAAAAATGTGTCAATTCAAACAATAACTAGAAATATACTGGCATCAAATGGTTGATTGAGCCTGATCAATTTCAAAGACAATTTTCAAGACTGGAGCATCACCAATCAGTACATGAAGTGAAAAAATCTTTGCACTAGTTTTTATTAATTGTCATGTTGCATTTCACATTCAACATTGTCATCCATTTGAGGGCTTTCTTTACTGGGCATTCAAACATATTGGTCTGAATCACCAGAATTAACTATGGCAGGTGCTAAGGATGTGTTTGCAGATTGTATAAATACATGTATTTATTGCCTTTCCAGCTTATTACATCAGAGTTTTGGATACGCAAAGACATGTTGCAAGCATACACTGCGGCCAACTACCCTTTATCTGTGAATATTAGACCACCCTGCATTTTTCAAATGACATTACAGGAAAATCTTTTGTTTCGGGAAATATGGTCAGGGTGAGAGTGAGGTGTGTATTTTTCAGGTGGGGGTAAACTTTGTTATTATTTCACCTTTCCCTTATTTTCTGTAAAGAATACAACAATTCATTCATATTTATGTCATAACTGTGTACTTCTCATTACAAAATAAAGAAACTGTCTTACTGCTGACATGCAACACTAAAGTAATTCTCATGTTGTATATGAACCTCTATGGAATTTTTTTTATTTGAGAGAAACTTTGATTGGAGGGAAAAAATTGAATTTCTTAAAATTTGTTTATCGATATTGATGAATAAAGTACTGTATCAAATTGGGTATATCAAAGAATAAAATAAAAGGTTGAATAAAATATTTTGCCATTGTTCACAGGCAGTTTCATATCAGTTTAACTGGACCAATTTTGGATGAATTTCAAAGAAGTTTTACCAGAGTGGATTTGACAAAATGACTAGTCCTTCTAGGTACGGCAAAATCAGGTTCATTTTGTGGCGGCGTCTAGAAAGGAAGGCACACAAAAATTTCATTTCAATATTAGAAATTTAATTGTCTATACCTCATGACATTACACATAAAAACAAACTGATCTATTGCATTTAAAATAAAATCTTTTTACAGAGAGTTGCTTGAACTCCATTACAATGATTAAGAAAATTCACAACACAAGATTTCTCTATTGACTGACTCTAATCAATCTTCCTTTAGTTCCATTTAAGTAACTACAAAGCATCAAAGCCTGATATAATTTTACATTTGACAATCATGTTGAGACCACCTCATGGCTGGATGAATCATGGACAGATACAATGTTTTTAGAACTGGGGAAACTACAACTTTGTTTTAGAAATTGAAGTCCTGAAAAAGGAATGCATAATTACATTAGTATTGCACATATTTGTTTAAAAAAGTTGAATAATACTACTAATAATACAATCTTTAACTTAAACTTACGCTTGCTTGCTTCCACTTAAAACAACAAAGGCTGACTGGGTTTCTCGCTGTTTCTGCTGAAGGAGGCTCAAAGTACCCAAAGGTGTGTCGGTTGAACTCATTTGTTTCATTAACTGCAAACAATTATAAATGAAACAAAAGTAAATATTAGAAAGCAATTTATTTCCACCAAAAAACAATTATAAAATATGCATATTTTACCCCTTCCTGTTCATTTTTCTTCATCCTTTTCTCAACTTTATTCTTTCCCGGCCCTTTGCCATGAAATTTGTGAGACAAATACCTACGAGGAAAAAATCCACATAGTTTGTTAGTTCTTTTATCATCCTATTGAACACTTTACATAATATTAATTTCTTAGTTATTGCATAACACTGAATAATTAACAGTCATATACCAATACCATTCCAGTAACCAGAGAACACTGCACAGGGGGGTGGGGGGAGGAAAACTGCCGATCCCACAAAGTGCAATATAATTGCAAAGGAGTATTAAATGTTTAAGTACTGATACAAGATTTTAGCTTTATCTGAAAATTTTCTGCAAGTTTGTGTTAAAATATATTCAGTTCCTGAGGTGTGATAAAAAAAAATAATTACTTTTTATAACATTTTGTGGGCAAGTGGCCACATTTTTTGAAAAACTAGTTGTAGAGTTCTAATAATAACAACAGTAATTCCTTCTGAAATTCTTCTTTCTCTTTCTAAACAAAGATGAGGAAAAACAATGACCCGGTCCTTTGTTGATACCTTCCCCATCCTCCACCATTAGTATTTGACTGTTAATCAATTCCTCTGTTTTGAGAGCATTCTTTGATGCTTGGATTCTTACCTGAAGGCTTCTTTTGCGTTAAGGACTCTGCCATCATCATCTATATAGTCCAGTTTCACATTAGGTTTGTAACTGTCTTTTTCTTTGAAGTCAGAAGTTGGACCACTGTATCGCTCACGACGACCAAATTTGTCATCATCACTAAAAGAATTTTGGGTTATTAACAGGCTGAATAAAATCAAATCATATATAGCAATGATGGATGATTGTGCAATATTAATAAATCACATTTAAAATATATAATTTTACAACTAATAAATAAATATTTATTATTCTATTAAGCACATATTCTGTGTGTGAACCCATGAATGTATTATGGTAAAATTTTTGTGACATCCATTCTACGTAAAAATACAAGTGTAACATATTACAGTAATATAGCAGAATAATGAAATTGCAGTGGTCTTTAAATCTTGTGTGGAATTTCATTACTTTGAAGCATGTCAATTCTTCTACAAGATCACCTTCTACAGAATACCCATCTACATCAACATGAATTTTCGGATGAATAACTTCATGAAATTCAAATCTTAATGAAAGAAATATGAAATAATTATATTCAGCAATTGCAGAAAAATTTGAACAATAATTCAATTCGGTAATTATACTAAGAAATACCAACAAAACCAAAAAATAAGGAAAAAATACCCCATCTAATAGCGAGTTTGGTTTTCTTAACCGTTTCCCTTCATCATTCCCTGATGCCCCAATAGCATGTCAAACCAATTTATGGTTATCAAAAATTCTAATTTGATGGCTAAGGCACGAAATGTATGACCAAAATTCCTAGTATCCAGAAAGCCAAGCTTGGAAGTTTGTGAAAGTGGTATTATTTATGGAGCGATTTACTAGAAAAAAAACCTGATTCCTCATATAAGGAAACACAATTTTTGTACATTTGTCAGATATGAAGCACAGGTCTCAGAATATGATATAAACTCAAAAATGGCCTTGAGTGGACATAAAATGTTTGTGCACTAACCCATAGATTCACTATTTAAATGAAAATTCTAAACCAATCTTCCTTAAATATTCACAAAAATAAAATTGTTCGTTTGGTAAATAATTCTTATTTATAAATATTTTTGCAATCATTTTTGCTATGAATTTCATACCTAAAGGAATTGAAATTGATTCCTGAGAAATATCCAGGTATTCCACTAAATTACATGAAGGATGGTGCTTTATATATGGTGGGGACTAACTGACCCCAGCACATTGCAATACAAGACAAAGAGCACACAAAATACACAACAACCAATACCAATGATGACCCAAATAGCTACAAGTAATGCTGAACACAGAATAAACCAACAATGTCTCGTAATTGTTAACTTGTGTTCCTATCCAACTACTAATAATTCTTTTAATAGAAAATACTCCCAGTTTCACCAGTCACATTCATGACCGGAAAAGGGCTACTATGATACAGACAATTTACCCATACATACAAGTAAATTTTCCAAAGAAGTAACTCATTCAAGTGTATATAAAAATATAATAGAAAAAATACACAAAATAATTGAAACAATATTGAAAATTATATACACGAAAACAAGAAATTACTTTTTGTAAAACAGTACAAATTTCCTTATATTTTAAACAAAAAGAAGTTGAAAGTTCAAATTTGCTTAAGGTGAAATCATTTCACATATAATCCATAGATAAATTAGTGGGGATTTCAAAATAATATCATAAAACAAACTTTTGTTACATCAGTATTCATCATTTCATTTCACTGAATATTGTACTTACATGTGAGTTTTGTCTTCAATGGAATAATTCTGAGCTTGCAAATGAGCAAACCGTGATGCAGATGGTTTGTTCATGTTTTCTCGCTCCAAATAACCTTTACTTAAAGCCAGCCTTAATGCTCCTGCCATACCTTCTCCAACATCTGGTTCCACATCCAATATAGGAACTTCAGATGGCAAAACATCCACAGGTTTTTCATCTGGAATTAAATGATAAGTACACGATACAAATAATTAAATTATTTGCAAAATTGCCTTACTAATCATTAAAATTGAAAGTTGTTTTACACAAGTGTTAAAGTACATGTAATGTAGTGGTCAAAGCAATGAAAATTATTTGATCAAACAGTGTCATGTGTGGAAATCTTTGAACTCTAGTCTTATAAAAAATTAGAAAAACATTCTAGCAACACTATGTTCAGAGGAAATTTTTTTCTAAATTTAGAAACTGGATTTATTCACCAAAACAAGTTTTCTTTTGAAAACTACAATACGTACAGTGAAACTCAGTTTATACGTTTCGCATGTATACATTTTTGACATTTATACATTGTTTTTTTTTGTTGCAAGTCTCGGATAAATTCCTGTAATTCTCATGGTAAATGATTTCAAATATGTGTTTTACGTTTATATGTTTTTCACACATATATGTTCATAATGAAAGTCCCTTTAAAACCATATAATGTTCAAATGTCCTTGCAGAGGCGATGGGTGAGGAGCAGGGATACCAGTACCGAGTTGACCGAGTACCTTGAATTTTACTCTAGTTCGCATGTGCCAGAACGATCCCGCCGAACTGAAATCCAGCCTCTGAGGTGATCTCTCGTTAATGAAACATGTAATATAGCACCTTGACTCCGTGTAGCTGAGTGGCCAAGACCGCATGAGCCTGTGGGGGTTATAGCACAAAGCGGGTTCCTGGTCCACTTCCGGCAGCAAGACTACGAAAAATGTTAGAGTTGCTGGGGGAAGGGAACTGGAGAATTTAATGGATGAATTTAATTTCCAAGACATGTTTTTGAGATAATTTTGAAATTTTGATTTCACAATGAAATTTAAATATATTTTAAATAAAAAAATAATATGTAAATATGAAGTTAATTTTAAGACGCCAGAGATAAATTTATAGATATTTTAAGACTAACACCTAATCATCACCTTATAGGTGAATCAATGTGAAACACACCAAGATAACAGTTCTTTTGTTAGTAACTTTTTAAACTGCAATTTGAATTCTCTTTTTAGGTAATATCTTTTCTAATAAAATGGTAGAGTAAAAATACTGAGTTCCCATTTTGCTCTTAATATTCAAGTTCAGATATCTGTTTTTCTCACTTATACATTTTTTCCCTTCAGCCCCCTGAAAAACATAAGTGATGATTTACTGCACTTTTATTTACACCAACAATTGTAAAGTTTTAGAATTTTTTGAAACATTTTCCTGATTTCTGATATGCAAATTTAACAATCATTTCCTAGAACATACTAACCTATTTCTACTTCATTCCATGCACCTCGTTTGCCATCATCATCTACAGGTTTCTTAGCAGTGCGAACTTCTGTTTCAAAGTCCTGAAAGAAGTTACAATTAATGAAACATTTGAAAACTATTTCTTAACACACCCACACCCAGAGAAAGAAAAAAACAGACACAAAACCAAACAAATCAATCCGTACATATAAACACGCTATCAATTGGTTTAAAAAAATTGAATTAGAAATGTACAAAAAGGCACTTAAAACGGCTAAACTAGCGTATATATAAAAAAATAAAAATAAAAAGCACACACAGCGGACACTTCTAAATTTGCTCAACCATATTCTCCCCTGATGTTTACAATGGTGCATTTTCAAAATATCTTGCAGTTTGTAATTACTGGCCACATTCAACTTGGAAGCAAAAGTAAATGTGGAATGCTTGAATGAATTCTATCAGACAATTTTATGGATAAAAAACAGCAGTAAGCACTAGGGCTGTGAATTTACTTGCAGCTAAAATCCTATGACTTACCAATAGTTCCTGTTCATCTTCATCCCTGTTTCCTGATAATCCGTAGGTAGGAATGTCTCCCAAAGTACGACAGAACTCAGCAGTTGCATTAAGAACTATAGACCCTCCTTCGGCCATTGTGGATTCTGAAGGTTTCTCCAAAATTGTTTTGGCTACCTATTAGAATTGATAAAAAAAGAGTATTACCATTTGTACCAATTGAAGCACTTTTCTTATTTCAAAAGAGAAATACTCACTGTCTCTACACTGGGCTTCACTTCAACACTTTCAAGTTGTTTTAACTTCCTGGCCTTTTTAAGGGCCAAATGTAGCTCCAGCTCGCCATCATCTGGTTCAACTTTTGTTTGCGTTAAGTCTTCTGTCACAACTAATCACAGGAAAATTAAAACAAATCAATTAATAATTGTACTGCAAATATAATGAAGACAATAATAAAAAGTTATGCCAGGAGGGAAAATATTGACTAAAAAATGAAAAGGAGTATGCAAGTCACCTGGAACATCGTCAACATCCATTACAAATTCATCAGGTTCTGTTTTAATTCGAACCATTTCTCCATTTGGCCCAGGTATCAGCTGCTCTTGTGGTGTCTGTTGAGACCGTGAACCCAGATCATTGGCTACCTCACTTTCAGGTATTAAATCATCAGCTCTTAAAACTTTTTTTCTTATTTTACGTACCTGAAAGAGACACATTTATAAAAAACACACACACTATTGTATTAATTGCTAAAATGTATTTAAAAATTGTAAAAACTACATACTTTTTTTTTTGGTTTCTTGAATTTGACATCGATTTCTTCAGAAGTATAATAATCGGAGGCTATTTGCAATGAAGATGTTGTCAGGGATTCAATTCGTTTTTTACTCAATTTCTCACGAACAGCTTGCATTGTTCGATGTTCTCTTTCAGCGATTACATCATCTCCTACAATTTAAATGTTTGTAACATTTAAACCACATTTTACAATTTTACATTAACAATTTAAAATGATAAAAAGTCCTTACCAAGGGCAAAACTTGTCACTTTTGCACCTTCAATTTCATCATCGTATTTACTCAGGATTTCCTTTTTCTTTATATTTCCAAACTCATCCACGTCATTATC
Organism: Gryllus bimaculatus; assembly: GCA_017312745.1. Taxonomy (NCBI): domain Eukaryota; kingdom Metazoa; phylum Arthropoda; class Insecta; order Orthoptera; family Gryllidae; genus Gryllus; species Gryllus bimaculatus. Next base: position 1,775,348 of record BOPP01000048.1, on the reverse strand, counting down.
TTCATAAACATTGTAACCAAATAAATTAGCTTTCAATTTTTTGTTAGACACATTCTGAAAAAATTGATAATTTCATGAAGAAATGATGACAGTAAATGCTACAACTTGTGTCGACAATATCAGTGAAAGTTTTGATTACCTTTTCAGATCTTTCTTGATCTATGATATTAACATTTACAAGTGCATCATCTCCTTCATCTAATACACCACGATCTTTTAAGGTGAGAATTACTGTTTTGCCTTCCGAAAATCTATCCTGGAAAGCAAAGAAAATCAACTTAACTTACAAATCTTTTAGAGTGCATAACAATTCTCTTCAAATTTGATTTTATACATACCACAGCGTGCTCCACTCTAAGGCCTCTTAGATCTTTAGAAGAGTAAGCCTGTTTTCTCTCTGTTTGCAATTCATCCTCCACCAGCTCTCCTATGCCGAATTCAGCATCTAGTTCCTCTAACATTTTAGCCTGCAACAAACTGATCATTAGTAACAAACATACCCAAATATTTCCAGGTATTTTTAGAAAAATTGTTCAAAGAGAAAACACACCCTCTTATCAGCCTGCTCTCGCTCTTTCTGTTGCACTCTACTTTTCGTAACCCAAGCAGATGCATCATCTTCAGAATCACTATCTCCCAAAGTTTTAACAGATTTGAGCTTAGCTTCAATTGCACGTCTTTCTCTCTTTTCCTGCAGCTTTTGGCGGATGCGATCTGATTGTGTTTTTTGTGCTATGTTGTCAGCTGGCCTATGCACAAATTCTCCCATGTCTTTTCCCCCCATAGTTGCTCCTGAGAGTTCACGCTCCTTTTTCTTCTCCAGTTCTTCACTTGTGAGAGTATGAATATCATCTACTTTGAGGGGCTTAAGTCCCAAACGTGCTCGTAACTTATTAGTTTCTTCAATGGATAATGATTCACCACCTCCTCCACCACCACCACTGCCACTCCCACCAACTCCACTACTGCTGCTACTGCCCCCACCAATGCCTCCACCTCCACTGGATATTGATGGAGGGGGAGGCGTTGACGGACGAGATATTTTAGGAGGTGGTGGGACAGCAATAACATCATCTGAAAATGATTTAGTTTCATAAATATACAAATTATACCATAATATAACACAATGTAAGTTGAAACTTGACACATATGTGCACACACCAAACATCAAATAAGCTCCCAAAACAACATTTCTCTAAAAACATTTCCCGACAACCTATTTTCAAGCCCAATATCTTATATTCTTTTTTCAGCTCAGATCAGCTATTACAACACCCAAACAAGCATTTGCTCCATGTAATACTATAGTTGCATAGTTGCATTGTGCCTGTAAAAAAATACAAGTTGAACAACACTACAAAAATCCAACTCCTGAAAATGCTAAAAAGAAATTCAGATATAAAACATTCCAATTAATAACATTAATAAATATGACATTGGTTCACACACTTGACACTCATGCTCAAGAATTATTAAATTTCACTACAGAAGAGTTTCCATTCATCTTGTCTTTCAAACATTTCCACAATCTACAAAAGAGATTGAGTGAATATTTGACTTTATACTTTAAAAAATGTACTCCTGAATATATTGAAAATAAAACATATTTCCTACACGTAACTTCGACTATAAAAATTTTAAGTTTTATTCAGTGCATTCATACATTTTTAATCCATCTTTACTTGATATCACCAAGACGTATAATAAGATTGAATTAATGCACAACACACTTTTTAAGACGCACTATCAAACTCACCAACATCTGTTTTCCTGTAACAGATTGTCCATAAAACATTCTTAGCACAGCATTCAGAAGTAAGAAAGACAGAATTGACCAAGTTTTTTTTTCACATAAAATAGCTTTTCTGAGGAAAATCATGATGGCAAGACAATCTAACATTTCTTTTTCTTGTTAGGAGTATAGGTTGGGATGATAGCACTGCCTTTCCTCCTTCATGTGACTTGTGCAACAGTTTAGCTCTAAACATTTTTTTCCATTTCTTTTTTTTTCACTTGAGGCACTACTTTTTTCTGTCATGGACATTATAAGCACGAGGATAATTGTAATTTCCTTCCCATAAACTCTTTTGTCAATTATGAACCAAATAATAATATTCAGCTGAATCACTTGCGCAAACAAGAATTGTATTTGTATTGTATTTCAACACCTACTATAAATACAAAGTAATATACTCATTAAAAATTAAATACACAAGGCAATTACAAAATATGTCACTCAGCTTTAAATAATCTTATTTCCCAATCGAACATAATGTATCTTCCAGATCAAAAGTATTTTATTGTATCAACAATTTAACTAAAGCAATCCTAAATTATATAACTTAAAAATACACTAATATAAAAAAAAAAAAAAAAAAAAAAAAAAAAAAAAAAAAAAAAAAAAAAAAAAAAAAAAAAACATGATTCCATAGGGAACTATAACAACATTGATAAAAACAATATAATAGTTACAGTGAGTTTAACAATGTTATGTTCATACAATTGATAATTTCATACTTCCCCTTTTTACATCAAACTAGTTAAAAACATTATGTACAGTCAAATCTAGACAAGTGAGAAACCTCTATTTTAATTCTGAACTTCCTACACTTTTACATGAAAAATCTCTATAAGAATTTAGAACTGGTTTTACAGAAACTGCTTTTTCATTCACTTTTTTCTCCCGATTTACGAATACACAACATGACATTGTTGAGTTTCCCTGAAAGATAGCATTTTCCAAAATTTTTAGATGTTTCTGTACATTCCATTGGTATTAACGTGTGTAAACTAAAAATTCCGTTGAAGACTTGCAGGAAGAAAGTGCACATATCTTTGGATGCACCATAATATACACTTGGGAATACTGAATGTATTTGAAGAATTATGAAACTCAGATTTTATACTAACTTAATTTAAAAAATAATATTCTCCAATATCCAAAACACCCAAATAAACCCAAAAATAATCCCCAATTCATTTTTTTATTTGAATACTGACAACATCACATGATGTATGTGATTCGCAAGTAAAGGTAAAGGTATCCCTGTTCAATACAGGCTAATGTGACCCATAGGTGAGGTGAAGGTAGGGGCTCCACTTAGTTGTTGCCATCGGCACAATGAGGGGGTTGTGTGGTGAACACAATGCTCCGGTTGCCTTTACCCCCAGGAAAGATCCTAGTACTTGGAAAGCAGGCAGAGTTGACCTTAGAGCCGCCCTGATGGAAATCACCAAATAAAAATCCCAACCTACGCCGGGATTCAAAATCAAGTCCTTATGCTCGGGAAGCCAGTGCCCTCCCGCTGAGCACTGTGGCTCCATATAATTCGCAAGTAGTGACTAATAAGTACTACAATCTGCATTACTTGAAATATGGTGCCCAGTTATTATATAAACCAGTGAAGAGAGAAAGCACTCGATTGTAGAGTTTCAGAGGCAACAAACAGACAATGGCACGAATTGTATGCATCACTTTTAATTAGTGTTCCTAATTTTCTTTCATGTAATTTGAAAGTTTTTGTACTTTACAATGTGTTGCCTCAAAATATTATTCCATTTCTCCGGTGGGAATGTTCTTTAGCAAATATATGCATTCAGTTGTAAAAACAGAGAGAATATGAAAGAATCTTTAACATGTAGCAAGCACCATGAATTGAATTGAAAAAACTTTTAACACTTTGCAACTTTGACATCAGGTACACGGAATATTTTTAATTTTCCATGGCATAGGCACTTGTTTTATTTGGAATGCAAACCAGAGTGAAATTGTTCTCATTGCATCATATGATCTACAAAATTAGTGTGAAAGGTAGCATAAAACAAAACTATTTTTTCAGGTCTCAAAATAACCTTCAAGTAACCTCAAAATAACTTTAACTTTCTACATACACTTTCATTCTAATACAGTTTAATAGGATATCCTTCAATATGTGTTTTTTTCTAATTTAATGTCAACATTTTACTCTAAATAATAAGAAAATGGATTCCTTTACATAGAATTTGACAAATGCTGATGTGGGTAGACGAGACTGCTTAAGCAGTAGTGCCATAGCGGTCTTGGATCAAAGGATCGTGGGTTTGAATCCCACCTCAGGCATAGTTGTGGGTGTTTTGCGATTGTGTGTTATCAATGTATAATGTGCATGGGTGTCCCTGTGGTTGGTGTCAGGAAGGGCATCTAGCCTTAAAAACATCACTAAATCATGATAAAAATAGTGTGTGGAAAATCAATAAAAACAGTGCTCATTCCCTTAGTGCTGAGAAAAATGGGATGTAAGGCTAAGTTGATGAAGAGAAAGAAGAATGAAAAACATACAATTGGAAAAATAGGAAACTACATTTTTTAATGGAGAGGCCAAATAATCCTATAATATAACTTCTCTTCTTGAATCTTGATACGGTACTAAAAAGAATATACATAGAACATACATATGTTGACTTGATGCCCTTGTGAATGGAATGGTATCATTTATATAAATTGAAATCAAATGGTGTATCTATCTAGACAAACATACAGATTTTCTCTGTTTCTCATAACACTGATTTCATTTTAATCCCAAGATTATCAACTAAGAGATTATCATCCAAATATCTAGCAATCTAATTTTAAAAACTTCTTTCATGAACGGCAAAATTGCACTTTTAATTTTCTCAACAATTTAAATATTGCATTCCTTAAAGCAATAAAGCAAGACTAAATGTGGAGTTAATCAATCGCTTCTTAAAAACTTAGTTCAAAGACACATAGAAATAGAGAAATTTTGCAATTCATTTTATTTATTTCTTAGCTAGTAAATCAATATAAATCATTTCAATAAATGGTATTTATTGTTTGCACTAACATGGACATCTTAATGCTCCTTTATTTGATTAGGTCACTTTAGACTGGATGGTTGATAATAAATGTTAATAATTGAAGGAACTCAAGGGTGTCTACAATTAATTAAATATATAGCACATACAAAGAGTTATTTACAATTGCAGATTACATTAATCTCAAAGTCAAAATTAGATTCTTGAACACCTTCATGGCAGTTGAAGGGACACCCCCTATGTACAATATTTAAGTACAAGCAAAGTTTTTCTCCTATAATCTGAATCAGACAACAAATCCCCATGTGATTTCTGAAGTCTACACTTCTTGTGCGTAAGGAGCTTTCCCCAGACCCACTCAAGAATTTTCGAAGTAACTTACTTTCTTTTGACCATCTTACTGACATGTCAGAAGTATTTAATTGATCCATTATGTTTCTATTCCCAAAATTTCCACTGTTCCACATTCCTATAACTACAATTTTTATTCAAGAGTAAGAAAAATACTGTTATAAGATACACAGATCCTGAATTTAAGATGCACCTGGGAATATGTATATATTTTTGTCTTGTCGATGGGGTAATACCAATTTAAGTTTGTTTATCTTCCCCTAATGTTACTTACATTTTTCGCATTTTCAGATTGTTCTAATATTTGAAGATTTCAACAAAGAACAAGGCTCACCAAGAGTTTATCCTTTATATCATCTTGATGGAGAAAAGCTCATAAAAGTACACAATGCACCAAGATCTGTGACTTCTGTCTGGACAAACGTTGGACAGCTCAAAATGTTTACACTTGCCTGAACCCAATCTGGACATCAGTATTAATAAGCTCTACACAGAGACCACATATCTTCCATAAAATAAAACATGAAAAGCAACAACAGATTTTTACCAGTTCATAGATGAGCTAGGTTAATTCTGGCAAATTTTATTTTCTTATGAAAGCTTCATCAAGGAAGTTTGAGAGAAAAAGCAGAAACTCACCCAGCTTGAGAAAATTTGTGGTTTCAATTTCAGACTGGGAAAAAAATAAATTTTGGAACAAATATTCTGTATACTGTAGGTGGGAATTTAGTAGGTAGGTAGGAGATTAGTAGGTTTCTTACATGTGGGATGAAGATCCCCAATAATTTATACATTGGGACTCGGGACACCTGACATTATCTCTTTGTAAATGGGGTTAACTCTATTGTAAGTGCAGCATGTAAGATTATAATTCACCTAAAGAATGTTTACATGGTAAAGGAATATATTTCTCTCCATTAAGATTTATCTCTGCAACAATGAAAATAACAATTAATTTAATGTATAATCAATTTTCTGGTGAGAGGAAGGGCATTTCACTTTTATGCTACTTACTTAAAACTAACTTAAAAAACACTACAATTCTTATAAAAATATCTGAAATAGAAATTTTTTTTTTTGATAGCCTCTTGTAAAAGCAGTTCTTTTCTTACAGGGCACATGTAGCATGCTAGAAGTCCAATTTTTAGTACAAGTGCTAAAAGATAGATGATGCTCAAGTGTTCGGATAAATCGGTGAATGCCACAATAAAAGCAAAATACTTTTGTCTGATTGCATCAGCTACTGCTGACCTTAATGTACAGGGTATTTATAAGGGATCACTTAGACAGCAACTGCTTGGCTACTTCTGGCAACATAACTGCATATTATGTCAAAGCACTTAAATCATTGACACATTTATTCAGTTCAGTCCTTCACAAATGGCTGCATCACTATCTTTAACAATGCCATTGCCCTTCACATATTCTTTGTTTTCCAACCTCTCAAACTGGTCCCTTCTTAAAGTGATTTCATTTTGCTTGTATGATTGCACGACATAACTTATCAGTACTGTATTGCAACCTTTCCCACTTGCAAAACAAAATGAAACCTACCATTCATATCATAAAGACCTATAATTGGTTTGTATATGTCATGTGTCTTTTCACAATTAATTCATTTTGTGTGCGTGTATTCCATTCTGGGTTAGTAAAGTGTTATTGCTATTATTATTATTATTATTATTATTATTATTATTATTATTATTATTATTATTATTATTACCATCAATTTTTACACAGACAAGGAAAGAGGGAAAAAAAGGAAAAACATGCATGTCAAATTACTTAAAAAACTCAGCAAAGAGGAGAATTGAACATATTTCAAATCCTTTCCTACGCAATAATATATTTGTAGTGATATATAATGCACATTCTTGATGCTTGCTACACATTCTGTTTGAATTGCTACTAAGTAACATTCTATTCTAAGTAACAGACTCTTTAACATGATTGGGATGAGGTTTTCTAGACTGCACAAATGGATGTTATCAAGACATTCTAAAATAACTTTGGATTTCATTTTAATATTCCTTTGTGAATTTTTTAAACATTTCACCCTTTATCAAGATGGAACACAAGAAGTTCTTAAAAAGCAGGAAACTGTACTCAGACAAATGACAGCTTCCTTAATATCAAATTACTGCCTGGATTTTCTTCATATGATTGTATTTGCAGATTGTACAGTAGGTGGTCAGCATAGGAGCAGAAAGAAATGTCAGTGAAGTAACTGTTACGAAATGTCTTTAAGAAGTTGAATCAATACAACATATCTTGAACTTAAAATACCATGCCCGACAAAAAATTATAAAATTGATACATACATCATGTTACAATAAAATTTCTACAAAAGTTTTTTTTCTTTGCAAAATTTATGGCAAAACCATGTGTCTGGAACAAAGTTACTTTACCAATAAAACACAGCAAAAATCTTCATTCATCTAGCAATTAGTGATGCGACACCAATGTTAAAAATACATCCACTAAAAACCATCAATGTTCTTAGACCTCTAACATTAAATTTGTGTGGATTAAAATTTAAATTGACAGTAATAGTGTTTATCAAATTGCCAAATAAGGGTAGGGTGAGGGGACAGACCCTACATCCCCAGCGTATTTGTTGACCATATCTTAATGACGCGAAATGAATATGAAGAAAGAGGAAATGCAAGGGCTGGAGGTCTTCTTGGGCGAGAGAGTTTGGTCGATGAAGTTAGTTCAAATAGCGTTCCTTCTGTTCCAACACCAAAATAACAGTGATGCTATCAATTATTATTTTTTACTTTAATTTTTCCAGTATTGGGATCATGGGAATTTTTCATTAAAAATAAATAATAATAATAATAATAATAATAATAATAATAATAATAATAATAATAATAATAAAAGAAGAAGAAAAAAAAAAAGAAAAAAAAAGTTAAAATCATCATTATCAGTGTTTATAGATCGATGTTGCATTCCTACTAGCAATGTATTACTTCAGATAACAAACATATTGTTCCCCTTCAATAATTTACAAGAATTCCATCTTACTCTTTTGTTTATTTCTTCCACTGGCAGTGACCATTTAACCATCGAAGGAGATAAATTGGTAACGCTATTTTGCAATGTCAGAATACAATGAAAGCTCTCAACATGGTTTACTGCAATAATAAAAATAATCACAACTAATTGCTCCCAGAGCACCCCCCCCCCCAAGCTGATGAACACAGGTCTTTCGGACAGGGGAGGAGAGAGAAGACTTGGACAAATCTGAGCTTCCTGGTACAATGCAATAGTCAGAATAGTAATCGAAAGTTATTGACCACTTGCTTATGAGGCAGATCATAAAATCTGATGGAAGAGGGAATAGAAGTAGCAAGATACATTGTGAATAAAACTATGTGAAACACAGAAAAACACTGTTGGTGCTACTTGACATGAACTGTAAACCCAAAAATGTTAAAAGAAATTGTGGGAAAACAATCCACTCCATGGACAATACATTAAAAGAATGGGCAAGACACACATCAACAAAGACCACTCTTTTACACAGCTTAAAAGGGGATGAATGAAGCAAGGACCGGAAACAGTTGTAACAGCATCCCATTGTCATTGAAAACACAATATTATAATAAAGTATTCTTGAAATTTTGATATGATGATATACGCTCCATTTCCATTCATCATATTGTCTCCATGTGCACAGGTTACATTTCACCATACAGTTTCTACTTTTTTTGATGATAATAAATCAATTCAATTGATTCTCCAATTTTGGTAAAGTATTCATCAACAGAAGTAATAGGGTTTGTAGTTACTTCAACCGGCAGATCTGTAATAGCTGAATGTTTGTAAATATTTATTTTTATATACCACCATGGATTTACTGGAAAGTGGAACTAGCAGTTCAAAGTCTCAAAAAAGTAGTGCAATTCTCAATTTCTAAAGATGAAGAAAAATTAATGTTCAATAACAATTCATCTACCAATCAATTGTGATAACAGGATGAGGTGAAGGAACATAACCCATTAAAATATTATCCCACCATGTTGTTAAATGAAAATAAAACATTTTCCCAAACACAGGTTTTTTAAATGAAAAAAATTATCCCTTCTTATGTTCTGGTTGAAATTTTGCAATGGTCCTTCGCTGATAATATAATTACACAGCAATTCATTCCCTTAATGACATTATGCTTTCAAATTGGTTGTTGCAATATCATTCTATTTACTTGTTATTTAGTCCCATATTTTAAATTATGGACAACCACAATAAAAACTGCCAAAAACATTTTTTTACAAAATTTTATTAACTTGTGTTACGTTTCAGAGACTGTTCTGTCTCCCTCATCAGGTACAACTAAAAATTTAATTATAGTATTTTTCATTCCCTACGTTCCATCCTAAAATTTCCATGATACATGGATTATAGGATAAAAGAGATTTCCTTCACTGTAAAAGCCACTTTGTTAATAAATGCCAAAGAAACATTTGATCTATTAAAAGAAAAGGCGTAACAACAAGCAAATCAGTCAAAAAAATTCAGAGTTTTAGCATACATCAATAGCTTTAAGTATTAATTAGGAAACTCACAAACATGCAATATTATAATTTTCACAAACATATGCAGAGGTAACCATTTTTAAATAATTACTTCTACATGTCAAAATGTAAATTATAGATATTAAAGTTCTTAGTTCTCATATTTAACAGCATCATGCGTGTCTATTTTGCAATTTTTAGTGACTGTAAAATAAGCAAATATTTTCAACTTCTATATCAATTTATGTCTGAAGACAGTTTCTTCATGACTACAAAAGGCTTTTGGCTCAAAGACCAAGGCATTTAAATGGTCTTTAAATACCATTTGAAGTCACTTTTTTCCTATTTGCTTTTCATAAAATATGACGTGAAAAATCCTCTACACTTTTAAGGTTCTGTAATGATTTTCCCAATTCAATATTTAAAGGCATTTTCATTTGGACACAATTCAAAATAGCCATTTCTTTACTTTTCAATGGCTTGAAGTAACCTCTCAGTTATTGCTCAGCAACACCAAATAAAACCATGACTTGAAATTACACAGCACTTCATCAGTATTACAAAATAAATAAAAGTTTTTTGTTGCAGCATTACAATACTTTCATTATAAACATAAGTAGTATATGAGAATATATAAAGACTTCATATTCACATTCCAATACCATAGTGGTAGCTGGAGATACCCATGGTGGAAGGGGGCCCCCCTGAGAATACATTGCAATGTAATTGAAAGACAACTTCATATATTTAAGACACAGATGACCCGGTGTGTTTCTTGAAGAACTACTTGAACATTAACTTTGTTGCTGCCAAAGCATGAATGCTACCTACATCAAGATACATAAGAATAAATTCAAAGTGTATATGGGCGGGCCTGGCTATAAGAAAATGCCAGAATGCCTTGGCAACAGTTTCAATTTTCCTTTCTCACCTTTATTTCTAACAATAGAAAGTATTGAAATTGTGTGATGGAAAACAGGTTTTTTGACAGAAAAACTCTTAGTCATGACCTGGTAATGATAAACTGGGTAAATCTTGTTTCTCTATTTAGTAAATTACTTGAAACACGTGTTTCAAGCATTTCACATTTTGTGGATCTTGATAAAGAAAAATTGATTGATGGCAAAACATCACCAGTTTGCTTGAAGTCAATGCTTGTCTCTAAACCATTCACATGTTTTTCTGCAAAATTGATATTCTGTGATTGATTTATAGAAATTATTAGGTTCAAACAAATATTTTGATTTTTAGGGGTACTTCGCACAAAACCCACATTACAAATTTTCTCAAAAACAGGTCTAATTTTTTTTATTGAACTTCGTCTTCTGATATTCTAAAGGAAACTTAAATAAATGGCACTGTTATTTTCATTGAAACCCTGCTTTTTCAAAATTGCAAAAAGATCAACATTTTTTCTGTCTTCTTACAACTAAAACATTGAGAGATTTTTTTAAAAAGAAAAACAAACAAACACACCGTTTTCCAAAAATACGGGTAGTTTTCGTGAAATTTAGGCAATTTTTAAACAATTATTTTCTAAAAAATAAAATGGCTCCAAATTATCCCTTTTTTATTTTTAACTCATAAGTACCAAAGGACAGGGAGAAAAAAGGCCTCTTGTCAGTGAATCACTGTGTTTTCGAAAATTGCAAAAAGTGTATATACTGCAAAAGTGCAATACTGAAAATAAATATTTTTGTCTAAATGAAATGAACTAAAAGATCAATTTTTTTTAAATAAGTATTTTGCGTGTAATTTCAGCTTGAAGTGAATGCAATTTATAAAAACATTTTCACATAAAATACTCTTAATTTTTAATTTCCCCCCCATGGATGCTTAAAATTATGGCACCAATCTGATTTGAAAAATGGGAAAAGTTAGAAATGAAGAGAGAAAATATGTGCTGTTAAAACACGTTTTAAAGAAATATCTGATAATTCTTGAAAGATGAAACTAACACTTAGCCTTAAGAAAGATTTTAATAATGGTGATATGCTTGCCTTAAAGATGCAGCCATACTTGCCTGAGTATGAATTGTAGGAATGGCTCATTAACCCAGTGAGTTAGTTTCTCGGAACTAAAATTTTACTTGGATAACTATGGTAATTAAGATCTATGTGATGAAATGGTAACTTTGAACTGAAACGAACAACAATGCTCAGGGCCATTTTATGCCCTTCCCTCTTTTGACAAACTAAAAAAATGTCACCTGATTTCAGATTTGAGGACCATTAAAAGTAACTGATAGTTTAAAACCATAAGAAAGAATGTCCTCTTAAAAAAAAAATAATAGCAAATGTAGGTGAATTTTTCTCTATTAGAATTAAATTGCGCATCATCAGAAACAGAAATGTCTTGCAACAGATGGGAAACAAGCAGTCTAAATAAATTGCCTTCACAGATTTGATTAAACCTCTTCTCGTGTTAATGACACCTGACAAAGGTAATGGAAGATTTTCATTACAATTTAAAATGAGAAAGCAACTCTTGTAAACCCAAGTACTGAAAAAATCCACAAGAAATATAATTTCATTGATTAATTCCACAACTGCAAATTATTTTCTCAACATCTTGATTATATTTTACTGGCTCATAAAAGTTAAAAAAAATATTAACATTTCAGTTATCTACTTCATATAATAATAACTTGAAACTAGGAGCACAAATGTTTCAAACTCGAGGTGACAAACACATTGAGATAAATTAATGAGAAAACCAAATAAAAGATCAAGTGATATTTTTTGCAAATGAAAAGCCATTATTTACATATATACATATAATTGCAGATATGTAACTATCCACTGTTTTTGAAACAGCTCCATTGCTCTTTTGCCCCTTCATATGCTGGTATTAGAATTTACAATACCAGCATATAAAACCCTTTGAAAAACAATCAAAAAACTCCCTAACAATTGACAGCTTCATTCTGAAATTTAATACTGAAGCCTTGGTTGTATGAAAATCAGAAGGACCAGAAGCATCATACACCATTCTAATCACTCGGTTAATTCAAACAAGCCATTCTCCTTCAGCTGTCATAAGATGGTCACAATTACATATGGACTGGGCACACCTGGCGAAGAGAAATCTGCTGACAATAGAAGAAGTAAATTCGAACAACAAGAAGGTGATGAGTCTATCAAAATAAACACTTTAGACTAGTATACGAACTTGTGAAAGAGCCCTTCTATATTGAAGAATTGCAACTGCAGCTGCTCTTGATGCTAACAAAGAAGCAATGAAAGAAATTGGTATTCTATTCTATTCTATAAATTGCTATTCTACAACACAATGACAAGATTGACTCGAAACTAGCCAACTATGAACTCAGATATCTGATGATGTGATTTGCTGTTCACTGTTTTCAACACAGACTTGCAGTAACAGAAAATATCACAAGATTTCAATTTTCAGTGTAAATGCAAAATGTGCAACAAGTGCTGCAGCTGTCATCATGTGATATGTGAAAAACGAAAAAGGTCACGACCGAGTTTTGTACCAAGGAGTAATAGATACCCCACTTTGCGCATACACACTGATTGAAATTGCATGAGCATATGGAAGCAACAGAACCTACTTGTGACCAGATGATGACAAAGATCAATGGTATGTAAATAAATAAGCAGAAATATTACCAGGAACAAAACAGTGTATAAATACAGATGTGTAGATATACAAACACACACTAATGAAGACCATTGAAGAACCTTAAATACTTATAATAAGAAGCAACACATACTAATACACTGAATTAGATTGAATGAAGAATTAATCCCATTCAGCAATCTGCGCGTCACTTCATGGAAATGCAAATTTAAGATCTACAATGAATTTCTGATGTTATTGATATTTTTCATTCCTGTCATTAAATATTTATCAAATGTAAAATAAGTGCAAAACAATGAAGTTGTCTGACACCTTGTCATAAAAAAGTATTTTTTTATAATTTTGTTTTTAATACAAGTACATTTAACTATTGTTGATAACTTGAAACTACTGTCAATGCAATGAATCAGCCAAAAAGGCAGTATCCATGTTTCAGCACTGTAGGCACCTAAGCCTTCATGTCACTAGTCATTCCGATTCTTCCCGAACAATTCTAGAACGATCCAGTTGAAGTCAATTCACTTATCCCCTCAAGAACAATTTAATGTGTTAACCTCTGTAGGCGTTTTTAAACTTCTTCACAATGAGTTTTAGGAGTTCCCTGACATCCGCATCACATTTTTATAATTCACTGAAATATTAAACTTAATTAACGTCAATATGATCAATCAAGGCAAATGATTTGTTCACTAATGTTCAACTAAGTGCCTTCAAAACATTGAAAGCACAAGTTTTCCTAAATTTCTTCCAGAAGATCCCAAAAAATGCGCACAGAATTGCACAAGTCAATTTGTCTTGAGAGAAATTGAACGAGTGAATTGATCACCTCTATAGGTGACTAATTCATACAAAACATTTTTTAGTAGTCTAAAAAACAAAAATTATTAGAGAAACAACTAAGAATCTTCTCAAAGGATCCAATCTGCACAAATATGATCTGTCCCCCACCAAGAGATCAAGACACATTGAATGACACATTTGTAATGATTGTCATGTTAACAACTGGAGATGATAACTGAACAGATGACATTACTTGAATACTACATAATAATAATAATAATAATAATAATAATAATAATAATAATAATAATAATAATAATACAGATAAAAATAAATCATCTTCATATTATGCTTTCATGAAGTACAGAATTAGCAACCCCTCTTAATTTTTTCCCCCCTCACAAAAATTTATGCAAAAAATTTTAATCTAAGAAATTGAAAATAAAAAAGTCCTAATTGTTAGAAGAATAGAATGAAATTCACTGTCAAAGTTCAGCAATTATCACATTTTCAACTTCAAGATATGTGCACTATCCATGAAATCCTTTCATTTTTCAGAAATTAATGGGTTACATTTTACAAGGAATAAGTTCCTTTTTCATATTTATGCTTCTTGTGAAAAAGTACATTTCATCAATCTCCGTCAAAATACAAACAAATTCATATATAATTCAACCTAAGATTTATCTTTTCATAGAAACAATATAACGTGACTTTACACTGGGAACATTTAGAACACTAAAAACACAAAAGAATGGTTCCAAAGAAGCAAATTATCTACATACAACAAATATACAGTACCTTTTCTTCAGTGTCTTAGGCATCCACATGGGAAGGCCAGAAGACTCATCTTCTGGTGCACTTTTCTGAAATAGGACAAAAATGCAGGCAAAATTACAAAATTCTTAATTAACCATCAATCATCACACACAGTTATTAATACTATTCAACATTTTTACATTTCATGTTGTTAGATACTTTGTGCTCATATTTCTCATTTGACTTATTTGATAATCCATTTGAATCGCTGAACTTTTATATGCACTTTTTTAGTAATATTTACATTATTACAGCTTCCTGTGACAATTCTTGTTAAACTCTCAAAAATAATGCAACACATCGTTAACATTATTAATTTCATTAATTAGTCATAAGTTTCAAAGTTGTCCGAAGATGTGAAGAAATTAAGACATACAAAAATGTATATCAAATGAGAAATGCAGCATCACTTTAGTCTGTAACTAAAATATTCAAATTTCTGTGTGTGTTGACTGATATACATGAAACCATTCAAAAAACGCACTTCAGCTACAAATGTGTGAACCATTGTCATCATAAAGAATACGACAAACATAATACAGTGTGCGATTAACTGTACAGCCCTGTAAATGCAACCTGAAAAATAAAAAGTTATATGTAGTTCTCAGCCCCAAATTTATGTATCCTCTTTAATCCAGTGCCTGGCCTCAGGAAAAAACATTGACCTGCTTCAGCAACTGAACACCGTCGAGTACTATAAGAAACGTCAAATCTTCGCCAATTTCTTATATAGAATGGTTTTTATTCCTTAAAAATACAAATGCTTACCTTCTGAATCATAATCTTCGTACTTCGAAACCAATTCCCCATTCTTTTCTTTCTTTTCTCTTTTCTTTTCTTTATGGTGATGTCGTTTGTGATGTCTATGTCTTTCTTTTGAACGCTCCCGAGAACGGGATCTACTCCTGTGCTTCTTCTTTTTGGATTCATGTTTATGCTTCTTGGGAGACCCCATTGTCAACGAATTATTGTTCAATGCCACAAATTGCTCTTCGTTCAATAGTTTTCACTTAAATTATCACAGTACAACTACGAAAATCACTATTCCATAGCATTTAACGGATGCACACAACAGAATCAACAGAATGCTCGCCTGATCAATGCTCACATATATCCCATTATATCATAAGCTAAGAACGAGATCGAGATCCGCGAAGTTAAAATGGCGGAACTTCTATCAAACACAGAATATGCACACATCGATATCAGTGCGTTTCGTGCACATTCTATGAACAGGCAGAATAAAATGCAATACTGAAAACCTAACGCGCCAAAAAGTGACTTATTTACACTGAAATTGAAATTCCGGCGAAAAAAACAACACTAAACCCTGTTTATCGGTGACTTACAATTGCAGTGCAACATGCAGTTAACTCAAATTTGAATGAGTGAGGAATTCGGATCTATTTCTTCATGAGGTAATTTTTTTTTTATGTATGGATTCTTTGGCATTACTATTTTGAAGAGACGGTGTGGAATATTGAAAGTGATTGGAGTTCGAAGTTTGTCAATCCAAGTTATTACATATAGATGACATTTATTCGAATAGTGAACATTGTTTCCAGTATTCAGATTGGTTCTTCAAGGAAGATTTTCTTGACAGCACCCGCTTTCACTTGTGATATGAACAATGCCATGTGATTTGTTTTGTCACTGCTGACCGTGGATACGACTTGTTTGTTCAATAAGCATGGCTCAGACCTGGCTTGAGAAGATCAAGAAATCTGAAAAAATAGGCTTGATTCAAGATGGTAAATTGTCTTTTTTTTTATTTTATTGGCGACAGTACTTCCATAAATGCGTTTTCTCATATGAGTCAGATTTGTGTCTTCCTGGAACTGTAATTTCCTTTTCATTATGGTAGTGTCAACTTTGTAGGGGGAATTTAAGAATTGAATGTGAAGATTTGTGACATTTGTTATAGTAATTTCTGTATAAATATGTTGAGTATGTTTGATGACTAGGATGCATAGTTGACCCCAGTGCAACCAGGGATTGACGGGGGAAAATTAAGATAAATTGCAATGCAAGTTTTGTTAATAGAAATCAATGAATCTCTCTTCAAAATTAAATAAAAATTATGAATTCAGGACAAACTTCTTTGGTGATTGAGATTGTATGCATGTACTTGCTGTAAATATGAAAGCTACAGAAAGGTGTGATCAGAATTACATAAATAAATGATTACCAATTAATTAGAGTACTGTAAGCTATTCAAAATTATTGTGGTTGACACACTCATTTTTACCATTCTTGAAATCTCTCCCTCTGGAAATGGTGAAAAGAAACCTGAAATGTATCATCTCATTGCAGGTAAACGTAAAGTTCATTATCGCTTCCGGGAGGGCGAAGAAATGGTCGAAGAATACAGCATGGACACGGATGTACTTGTGAGAAGAGCTTGGAGGAAAAGAGGCACGTTGGGAGCGGATGGTATTTGGGAAGTGGAAATTGGAGATCCAGAACCAAATAGTTCCAACTTTGAATCTCTTGGCATAAAAGAGAGTAATTCTGCAGTTAGTACCTCAGTTATCTTATGTAATTGCTTGCAATTTTTTTAACCCTGAAATTATAAAATGGCCTTTTTTGGATTTACAGCCTTTCGTTGCGAGAAGAATTACTAAATCAAATCTAGAATGGAGGATTAGAAATCTTCCCTACTCGTTAGATGTTTACACTGTGACTGCAGAACCTGAAAACAGATGTATTACCGTTCGTACCTCTAATAAAAAATACTTCAAAAAATTGTCTGTACCAGATTTGGAACGTGCCGGTTTGCTACCAGAACAAGGAAGAATCAAGTTTACTCACCAACACAATACTTTGATAATTACTGTGTGTAAACTTTCTGCAGTATGAATTTATTTTCTTAAACCATTTGCAGTATAAAATCACTTTTTTTTCTTTCAGTATCAGAAGCCTTCTGAAGTTATTCAATTGGAGAAAAAGATTCTTGAAGAAGTGAAAACTGTTAAAGTGGCTCATGATGGAGATGCATCTAAATGTAATCCTAGTTGAAAATGCAGATCATTCCAGGTGTGAGAAACAGTAATTTTAGCAAAGTTACAATTACTAACCAGGAAGAAACCATTATGTTCCAGAAATATTTATTTTGCTGTCACCTGTACATTTATTTACAACAGTTACACGCACCAAGTAAGAGTATTGGAACCAGATGTAAATATACTATTGATACACATTAATACCCCGAGTGCCTTTTTAATAAAAATCACCTCACCATTCTATGCATTGTCTTTCATGTCTCCAATGCCCTCAACTGTGATATTTAACAGAACAGTACCTGCAGTAGGTATATGTGTTAGACATTGTCTCGGCTCCAGGAGCTGGAATGTTCAGCATGTTCCACTTAAATGAATATGAAAAACTACTGAAACTATCAGCTACACCCTAAAGGTCACGAGTACAAATTGTGTAAAACCAGTTGTTCCAGATCTTGTATGAGAATGCTGTTTTGATTTGTGAAACTAGAACAGTCTGCCAGCAACCAACAATGCTTTCTCTGGCACTGTAACTGTTATTTCCTTCGTCCTGGTTGGTATAACATTTCAATAGAAATAAACATTCCAGGAAAATAAAGAATATACATTTTTAAAACAAGATGTGCAGGCCTGCCTCCAAGCTTCTACAATTCGATAACACGCACACTTATCACTTCGACATTCATTCAAACAATCAAGATCTTGCAGAACAATTCACTTAAGTCCTACTGGGTCTATTGTGCAGGTAGCATGGCTAAATCTTGCTCTGTTGCACCACAGTCGGGGGCGCTGACCGTCAATTCTCACACACAGCCAGTGCTTCCTGGCGCTCCTCTTCCAGCTCCTTCCCAGTGGCATCCAACATGTTGCGTGCAAAATCATTAATTGGCAGATCCTATGCAATTGAAATGCAAAGTTAGATTAGGTTATATTTGACCTTATGGGTGCACAAGACAACTCAAATGGTTATTTTGCAGGAAAATAGAATCTGTGGCTTCAATCAGAATAAAACAGACTATTTTACTCAACTGCCTTGAGCTATAAAGTATTTTACTACTAAATTTTTATTTTTGAGAAGTGTCACTTCACTGCTGCACCAGTTTTTAAGTAATAATTACATTTTCAGCTTTTAGTTACCTGAACAATGGTCCACTTTCTGTTTTGAATAGTAACAGGAAATGAGAATATAACATCCTTGGGGGCTCCATAAGAACCGTCAGAAATCACTCCCATTGATACATGCTGTCCCGAAGGGGTCCCCAACCAAATATCTCTCATATGGTCCCCAGCAGCTTTGGCAGCAGACATAGCAGATGACATTTTACGAGCAGCTATAACTGCTGCTCCGCGAGTTTGTACCGTCTACAACAAATTTTTATTTTTGGTTACCCTTGCTTGTAGATTAAAAAAATTATGTTAAAAATGCAAGGATACAAGTACTTACTTTCACAAACTCCGTAGTTAGCCATGTATTGTCTTTAATAGCCGATTCAGCACTGACAGTACCTCCGCTCTCGACAATTGCATGTCTTGCATCAGGAAACTGAGTTGAAGAATGATTACCCCAAATTATAACATTCTTCACTTTATCAACTGGTACATTCAACCGAACAGCAATTTGAGATTGTGCCCTGTTCTGGTCTAGTCTAGTCATGGCAGAAAAATTCTCTCTTGGGATGCTGGGAGCATACTTGGAGCAAATGAGAGCATTTGTATTAGCAGGATTTCCTACCACCAGAACTTGTACAGTTTTCTTGGCAAACTTATCAAGAGCTTCTCCCTGAAAAACAAAATTTTAATCAAGACTTTTTACATCTGGAAATGATATCTCACAACTCTACATCCTTATATACATACTTGTGCCTTGAAAATTTTGACATTTGCAGATAGCAGGTCTTTACGTTCCATGCCTTGTTTACGAGGCATTGCCCCAACAAGAAAAGCAGCTTCAACATCCTTAAAAGCTACAGCTGGATCAGCAGTTGGAATTACTTCACGCACTAATGGTAATGCACAATCATAAATTTCCATCACTACTCCATTAAGTACGTCCATCATAGGTGGGATATCCAAGAGTGATAGAATGAGAGGTTGATCTTTTCCAAATACGTCGCCATTTCCAATTTGGTAAATGAGAGAATATGCTATTTGACCAGCTGCTCCAGTAATAACAACACGAATTGGCTCAGGCTAAAGGGCAGAAATAAGAGCAAAGATGAAATGAATCAGAATAAAGAGCAAAAATGAAATGTAAATTTAAAATTTATACAAATATGAACACGTTGCTTCCTAGTGTTCTCCACATAGCTTGATATCTTTGATTTGCAAAGCATTCATTGTCATATGCAGGCTACTACTAGAGCACATTTTATTCTAAAACCTGTCTGTTGTGATCCTTATTTTCTGAAAATGGACTAAACTTTCACATTTTTTTAATTTTATAGGTATGTTAAAAAAGCTAATATAGTTTTTATCTATTTATTTGGTACATGATGTTACAAGTCTTAAAATAACAAAAATTTAGATCATACAAAATAAATATCGTGAACCGTAATTTTGAAAAAATCTACACACATGTATGTATCCTTCGGTTTATTTTTTTGAAGTACGTATTGTTAACAGAACTTTTTTTTGTATGAATGATCCGATTCTCGGAATTGTTAAATTGAGCAATTTTTTGACGTTTATATTCACACCACGCATATTAAACAATTTCCATTGGAAAGGGTTTCTCATCCATTAAGAAATGACAAATATGAATAAATTGATAGCATGCTTCGCAAATCGATATTTCGACAGAACCTATCATTTCAAAATTCGATCGTTCGAATCTTCGTGTCCTGATACCAACTTCAAGGTTCTTGAAGGTCATTTACAATTAGTAGCAAATTATGTTCATATACCACGCGGACAAACTCCATTAACTCAGAAACGTTGTTTTATACAAATTATACTTACCATATTTGTAGAGGGACTTTTCACTTTATTCTCTTCCAATAACAAACTAGATGTAACCGGCTAACAGCAACAACACAATCCCACACGGTCCTGTCCACCAAGTAGAAGACAACTGACGGCAGCTGAACTTGACGGTCAACCGAGAGCAAAGACTTACCAACCTACGTGAATAAGATGCAGCCTGTTCCGCCGGATTACGATGAAAAAAACGATTATGAAACTTAATGTTCCATTACAGCTTAATCAAATATGTAAAATAAAATAGTAGCGATGTACGTAATTTGCGATTTCAAATATTGGGTGATAGTTGGCCAGCATGATACTTATTATGAAATAAGTTACGTAAGGAACGAACAAGAGACCTTGCACCCAAATGCGCCCTCACGTGTCGAGGGACGTAGCTTTTAGATCGTAGGTTTCCTACAAGTATTGTAACAAAAATGTAAATGAGGAGTTTTAACATTATTCTTTTTATTCTGTGTTCAAGGATGGAAGTGTATAAGACTCACGTAAGAAATTGAGCACACCGAAAAATGTAAATGAAAAATTTTAATTTATTTAAATGCAATGTAAGATTCTTATAAATCCCAATAACTAGAACATATCACGAAAAATCCGCCATTCATAACGCCTTCAAGATTCCCGTAGCGGGGCTACTAAAAAAAAAAAAATTCGTAAAAGTTTTGTCCATAATCTATCAGACGCAGAACGAGTGTATCGTAAAACTAAAAACACAACGAAGATGTCTCATATTTTTCACTGTCGTATGGTATTTATTTATTTAACGCAAAAAAAAAAGTAAAAACAGTGACATACGGGAACAGTGCAACCTGTTGAACAAGTGCAATATACTCGTAGTGCACAGTAGGCGTCAGACAAGTTGCTTAGCTTACTGTACCAAGCGCGTAAACAAACATACTTTCTTCAGTGATGTGAGCGATTACGTACCTTGATACACCTTTTTGCCAATGCTTATTGAGGAACGTGATCGGTGAATGACATGTAGAAATGATTCGCATTCATTTCACAAACGTTGTTTACCTTGTGCTACGGCAGTGGTACTTCTTATAATGTATATCAATCCGCCAATGGAGTATGTTCGCACAAAACCAATGAATTGAAATAACTATACTGCAAGAAAAGCATACTTCAAAACTATCGTTTTAATAAGTATTACTTTTACGGATAATTCTTTGATTTAAAAATCGACGTGTTGCGAATTGCAAATTCTGTTGAAAGCGTGTTGAACGCGAATAGCGCGAACTCTGATATTAGCCTGTGGGTTGTCCGTTTACCTTCGACGCGCATAGTTTCACTTTGATTTTCTCCATCATATTAATAGTCTCCCATTAATATATATATATATATATATATATATAAATATATAATATATGATATATATATATATATATATATATATATCGAAACAAACTAAATTACTCCTGAAAACTAAACCCTAGCCTCCAACTGCACTCACTGAATTGTCACTTCTGATGCATTATCAGCTGGTGCTCGGTTAGACAGGAAATTAGTGTACATTTCGCAGGGAAAAGCGGTCATTCGCTACGCTCAGCTGTCAAAATGTCTCAAAATGCGAACCTGTCAAAATAACCGTCCCCAAGCCCGAACGAAACGTCCAGGCGACACGGAAGACGCGCTATGAATAACCCCTCCACTCAACATATCCCACCAGAAGGCCCAATGCATTTTTTAAAATATAATTCTTCCACATCCAATACAAGAAGTATTAACTTTGATTCAATATTCTGGGGATGCGTAATTTATTACAAACTATGTTACCATAAAATACTGTTAAAATATTTTTGAAATTGAATCCCCACCTTTATTGCGAATCGCGAGGCCCCTGACTTCGGGGACCCCGGCGTGATGCACCGCTTACACCTATTCTTGTAGGAAAGTTTGTTCGTGCTCGCAAGAGTCGTAAGTAGCCCTTCTATTGAGCTGGCATTTCTTAAATCCACCTCCAAATTATTTTTAATTTCTCCCATACGTAATGTCGAGAAAGTTATGTAATGCTGCAAAACGTCAATTTCGATATTTTGACGTACGAATAATGGGAAAATATTTTTTTAAATAAACGTTTCGGTGATTCCCAATACCTAAAAAAAAGTATTGTATTTTATTTATCGCTTCGAAATGTCTGTCCGTAAACAATACTAGCTCATACACCGTGTACAGATTTTTCACCAAATTAATTTTTCCTGATTGATGTAGTTGAGCAGTACAGTACAGTACTTTATCTAAACTGCTTAAGCAGGAGACGAGAATGTAAAAGGAGAGCTATTCAAAACGTGCCAATAATGAAGCTACATTTACAATACATTTTTATGCTTTCTAAAAATATGGGTACCGTAGGATGTACTTCTTCGGAATATTATACCATATCACGAACGCTAATACACATTCGCAAAAATCATGCATCGAGCTGTATGGTTGAATTTGAAAGAATTCGAAATGCGTATAATTAGAGGCATGGTTTTTTCGCGTTAATTCGTTTTCAATTTCGTGTGAATTTTTTTTTTCGCGTTATGCCGCGAAAAAGTAATCAATTTCGCGTTAATATTGCCGTATTTTTTAAAAGTAGGTATTAAGAAAAATCGAGAATTTAAAATTTAATAATATTTTTAGTTTAAAAAAGGGCAGACATATAAAGTATAAATAAATGAAAATAAGCGTTTCATTATTTTATTTTGAAATATATTTGTACTATTATAAATGAATAATTACTCTTACATCATTTACTTTGTGAACGATAACATAGAATAGGCGCAGTACACGTACACTATGTGATCAAAAGTATCCGGGCACGGCTGAAAATGACTTACCAGTTCGTGGTGCCCTCCATCGGTAATGCTGGAATTCAATAGTGTGTTGGCCAACCCTTAGCCTTGATAGCTTCTACTCTCACAGGCATACTTTCAATCAGGTGCTGAAAGGTTTCTTGGGGAATGGCAGCCCATTCTTCACGGAATGCTGCACTGAAAAGAGGTATCGATATAGGTCGGCGAGGTCTGGCTCGAAGTCGGCGTTCCAAAACATTCCAAAGATGTTCGAGTCAGGACTTAGTGTAGGTCAGTCAATTACAGAGATGTTATTGTCGTGTAACTACTCCGCCACAGGCCGTGCAGTATAAACTGGTGCTCGATCGTGTTGAATGATGCAATCGCCATCCCCGAATTGCTCTTCAACAGTGGGAACCAAGAAGGTATTTAAAACATCAACGCAGGCCTGTACCGTGATAGTGCCACACAAAACAACAAGGGGTGCAAGCCCCCTCCATAAAAAACACGACCACACCATAACACCGTTTTGGACGTGTCCGGATACTTTTGATCTCATAGTGTATATTGTGATAAAGGTCACAATAGCATCTCCGGTCTCATACCTGGAACTCATTTTCGAAGCCATGCACGAACTTACGTGAATCGTATAAAGCTTGTTTGGCAAATTCTTTAACTCTTCTGTAAAGGGTAACAGTCGTCGACCGACCCATTTTCACAACTAACGACTGAGTATGCGATGCCAAGGCGATTCGGCCGTCGCATATACTTGGGTTTGAACTGGGAGCTTGAACGATATCTCTGTGATGACGTTTAAGCTCCCGATTGGATGACATCGTAACAGCTGATTTACGGCAAGTGTCAGGTTATAAAAAACCCACGTATAGCCCACAGAGCCCTGTGGTAACCGCCTTTTTCCATTCCAGTACACGATCTGGGCAGGATCAACTCTCAGAAGGATATCACACTATGACATTACTTACAATTCCACGAATAGCCAGAAACAAGAATTTCAGTTGAAGTTGGCATCGTATTCACCCACGAAACTTTTCCTGTGGCACATTTATGCACATGTGACGTTTGTAAGTACGACGTAACCTTTACTAGGTTAAGAATTACGCGTTTATCGTGAAAATACACCAACTTCGTTAAAAGCCCTTTGTGGTGAAAATTCGCAAAAAAGTGAATTCTGAGTACCAGTAACTCAATTCGTCAACAAAACTCAAAATCAAATTAGTTTCTTTCGTGTTTATCGTTAAAACGAAAATTTCATGCCTCTACTTATAATGAACTTAATTTTATACTCATTTATATGGGTCTTCCATTTGTGGTTTGACTGAATTGCGATTGTATTGTTAATTTTCATATGCAATGAAGGATCCAGGTTTCATAGTTGCAGGGTTTTCGCCCGATCCTTTCTTCTGAATCCTTTTCGAGCACATTACAACATGGCGACATAAAAAGATGTGTGTTCAGTCTTTAATTATATTATTTACCTTGAAATGTCTTTCAGCCCTCCCACATGCATCAGGGCATACGACGGTGGGCATTGGTACAAACACAAATGAAACTAAAACGAATTGTCGAATCAACTAGTTTATCTGGCAATCAAAACATAATATACAACAATCAAGAACAACAAACGAATACAATAACAATGATACATAAACTCACGGGTCGTGAAAACACGAGTTCCGGTAAACAGTTTTCTCAAACATTACGAATGACATAAATGAAAAACCGCATAAATTATGCCTCGGCTTATAGATTTTCACTGCCTTTTTCTTAAGTCAAATAAGACCTCTCTGTATAAGAGCTGGTCACAATAATATCACTTACGGATGGCAGTAATAAAAAACAATCATATAAAGGAACATACATATCTGTCCAAATAATCCAGCAAACGAAACAGGAAATTTTGTTAGGTCCTGAGAAGGCGCAATCCAATGAGATTATTGTATAATACCATCATAATGGCATAATTATATGACACAACAATATATTGTACAAACTCATTAGAGCCAATATTTTGAACATGTTTCCCATCAGTTATTTTATTTTAAATGAACTCGTACATTCTCTTTGATAAAGGACGCCACGCACAAATCAATTTCTAATAGGCGCCAAGTATCGATGAAAGTGAAAATCAGCAAACGAAAAAAAGAGAAACCTATTCTCAGGTACACAGTTACGTCATACTTATGCTGTGCCGTTCATTACAATTTAATTGTTATTTAATAACAAGTTCGTCACACCTAGGAGTCAAATTACGTTTTTTTTTCTTCAAGATAAGCTACGAAATCTTTACATGAAATTATTATATTCGCAACAGTCTGTAAGTCAGTTTTCCAGTATTCAACAAAATGTACGTACAAGGGTTTCCGCAAAAGTCGCAACATCTATTTTTTCCCCAAGAATGAGAAGCAGGCAAGAAATTTTGAAATAAATAATTGAAATATCACCATAAATGCGAACGTTTGAAAGCATACAATTTAATCAACAAAGATATTTTTAGAGAAATTTGAACAACATAAGGAAAAAGAAAAAATAAGCATCAACAGACACAAATGTGTTTTTATTTTTCAAATAATATATCACATGCGTAGGCCTGCGCGTACAAATAGAAATGCAGATCTTCGAAGTATTCTCCTTCATAATCCATCACAAACTGCTCTGAAACTCAGCCTCACCAAGCAAAATTTTGATTTCCCGTCTCGTTATTGTGGCAATTTTTTTCACGTATCTGAATGCACATCTTACGCTGTAAGTTGGTCAACTACCAAATTCAATAATTAAAGACTGTAGATGCCGAACATACGTGCATGTAGGTGTAGACAGTATGCAATTTAAATATTGTCATTAGAAGAAAATATCCATTGAAATGAACGATTGATGCTTCTTACTCCTTCTAATTAGATGAATACTATCACTATAATGTTAAAAAATTCGAACTTTCGAAAACTTGGAAATTAATCGTTAGCGTGAATCGTAATCCATTCAATTGCATGTTTTAAACATTCGTGCTAGACGTGCGTTATCGGGAAAGAAATAGTTGTCACGAATTTTGTCCTCCTGGCTAATGAGTAAACGAAATCCTCGAAACTACCATGAAGACACGCGCTACACCTACAATTTCATTAACATTCTGTTTAATAATACCGTCTTTAAAATTTCATCGCTTTAGCAAACTCTCATGCAAACTTATGGTTAATTACGTGTACGCCCATTGGTTATTTTTATGATTTATTTATTTTCATTAAATGTTTGTTCATCACACGGAAAGTCTTAAGGTCACGTAGTATCAACACTGGAAAATAAACTTGCCAAACCCTTGCGAATGGCGTTGTAATACATCACTCAGAACATAAACAAACGTTAATCGATCCTTTCTTGCTGTAACGCGGGCGCAGACAAACTTTGGAAAAGTAGGAAGTCTTGGGCTGTCTCCACGTGTTTGACTCCCCGCAGCGACGGTGACTGTCCAACAAGAGACTCCGAAGGATGCCGTGGGGATTTGTGGAGGCAAGGCGCCACACTTTGGCCAGAATCACAAACTTGCAGATGTGGCCAGAATCACATTGCTACCTCTCTGACCGCCCGAGAAAGAGACGGCATTAACAACTTGACACGGTACTTTATCATTACAAAGCCCAATACTTAAAATCGTTTATGGTGGTAGTTCCACGAATAATTAACAATTAATATATTGCAAATTGCAAAAACCTTTTCCTTCGCTTTCCAATTTATTATAAAAACACTCGTTCAAAAACAGATATTGTTGGATATATTTATAAATTTCACAGCGGCGTAATATGTCTGACATGTCAGATTCGTATTTGTAAATTTCCAATACATTTAGGCCCATATCAAGAACAATATTTTAAACGTTGCATTGTATTGTCTGAAGATGCGTTGGAAGCCTCAGTTTTATTTATTTTCAATTTTTGAAAGGTTGCACTATTGCGCAATTAAGATTCGCATTGATTTTCGTTTACAATTTCTACTTCTCCACTACCACCATACACGGCTTTCAAGTTAACTGGCCTTGTGAAATACCTTGTGACAGGTCGGGGAGCGTCAAGGGGCTCATCCCTGACCCTAGCAAGACTCCAACCCGGATCCTATCCCTGAGCGCGCACCGCCTCCCGCCCGCCCTAGCACATGCAGCTGTCCATGCCGAGGCAGAAGTGCGGCTGCGGGGAGCCGAACTTGGCGCCGTGGTCGCCGCCGAGGAGCTGCGGGCCCAGGGTGTCGCAGGCCATGCCGCAGTTGTCCATGGCGAGGCCGGCGTCGGCGTGCACGGGCGGGGGCGGCGGCGGCGGTGGGGGCAGCTTGGTGGCGCTGTCGGCGGCGTCGGCGGCGGCCCGGAGCTTGCGCTCCGCCATCTTGGCGGCGGCGTCGACGGACAGGTCCTCCACCCCGCCGCCGCCCCCGCGAGCGTAGCCGTGGGCGTCGAGGGCGTGCTCGCCGGGCAGGGCGTGCGCCGCCCCGGGCGCGTAGTGCTGCGGGCAGGGCAGGCGCGCGGTCGCCGGCGCGTCGCGCCCCAGGTACTGCTGGAAGTGGTGGTGCAAGGGCCCGTAGCCGGCCGCCGCGCCCCCGTACATGACGAGCACGTCGCCGTAGGAGGCGGGCGCGGCCGACGCGGCCGAGGAGGGCGCCACGGGCGAGCACTCTGCCGCGTGCGCCGCCGCCGCCGCCGCCGCGGCCGCCGCCGCCGCCGCCGCCTGGTGGTGCGGGTTGCCGTCGCCGCCGCCCGCCGCGTACGCCATGCTGAACAGCGCGTCCGGGTCGCACACGAACTTGTACACGTACCTCTCGCCTGCAACACCCGCCCAGCCGGGCAATACACATGCGGCGAGTGGAATGGGCAATTCGAGTCTGGTAACGGACGACCAGAATATTGAGCGCGTACATCTCGCCTTCAACTCAGGGCTAGCGTGGTTGATTGATGGTTAGTGATTCGGCGTCAACTACTAAGGGTTATTACTCTCATAAGTGTAGGGTATGTTTTTTCTCGGGAGGTGACAGTGGTGTTTCCTTGCTGTATGGCGACATCCGGCGCAGATCTGCCGTCGACTAGCGGGCTTTCCCCAACCAGGTATCCCCCACCAGCGGGGCACCGCCCCGGCCGGGACAAGCCATAAGCTCCCGACCGGCCTCCCCGCATGTGAGGTGCTGTAATGCATGTGTGTAAGGGGTAGGACAGGACAAGGAATGGGAAGGAAAGATCACGCACGGACCGTGGCCCGTTTGTTAGGGTACTGCTCCGTCATTGGCAGGTGCTGGTCTGAGAAACCACTACCGATCAGAACAGCCGGCCGCTAGAATTCTCCTCCAGACAGCGACTGAATTCGACCTAGGTGTCAGGCTAGAAAGTCCTGCCACCGTCGGGACTTGAACCTAAGATCTCGCGGACAGAGGGAGTGCAGTGACATCAGATTACACCCTCAGGTATATCTCCCGGGTAATGCGTGGTAATACACGTCGCAAAGTGTCTTGAAAGGATCTAGTTGGTGGACATTTTATTAATGAAATTAATCTGGTGCGAATTTTATAATGGGCTAAGCAAGGACGTCTAGAATAATAAGAACGTACATCGCGCTTTCAACTCAGGCAATGCGAAGAATGGAGAGAATGATTGCCCTTTCGTGTTTACTCAAATCTATTTCATTATAACTGACAAATCACTGACATCGAAGTAGTTGAACATGCACATTCTGCGAAGGGAGTAAAAGAATAGTGAAAGAGTGTATAGTGAAAGAATTGACATTTAATTACTTATTCGCATCTGGAACTTACAACAAACATAAGATTGAAAATCCCGTATTGGACGCTTCAAGTCGAGAGAGGTAATGGTAGGATTCTTTCATTTATTACACTATTATATGAAAGTATTTTATTGTTGTTCTTGAGAAATGTGTGTTCGACGTTTTGGAAATGTGTGTTGGATGTTTTGTCCAGTAGTATTTCTCTCACTGCAAGATACTAATCTATATTACTGATTTCAAGCTCGGGGGGAAATTTAAAGAAATGTATGCAAGCTCCAGCCACGTGAGAGGTGTCTTCGACTTCGTTAAATACCCATGAACTCAGGGCAGATTTAAAAATCAACAAAACCGTTTCGATTGTGGCTGAAAAATGCAAATTTTTGAAGGTGTTATTTCGCTATTCTTGTACTGTGCTTACTGACTGAGTTGTCATTCTCAGTTCGAGGTGGCCGTTTTAATAGCTTTCACTGTATTACGAAATATGTTTAAATCTGAGGTAGTATTCAAATTGCATCCTTGAAACAATTTAAAAAAAATATTTCGTGTCTATGGCTTTTATCTTCATCGTGTTTTTGGTCAAATTCCTCTTTATACCTTTAACAAACGCTGAATGACCCGTGCCATTTAAAATGTTTCCACCAACGACGTTCCGAAACCCATGTGTAAAATACTTAGTTTGGTCCAAAAGAAATTGTCCATGTACACAAAGGATCCACTCCAAAATGTCCATATATATATATATATATATATATATATATATATCATATAGTTGGTCCTTGTTGCATTAGGATCAAAGGGAGAAAGTCCAGTCAAGAAATGTTCGACCACAATCTGACCAATGTGTTCAAGTATCCAATGTACACAGGAGAAAAATAGGATAATTCTACCGGCCGGCTGTTCTGATCGGTAGTTTTCTGCGGTTTCTCCAATCAACACCATGCGAATGCCGGAGCGGTACCCTAACAAATGAGCAACGGACTGCAGCGATCCCCTTCTTTGCCCTTTCATTACCCTTACTTACTCCTTCCATGCACTACACTACTACCGGTCGGGAGGTTGGGCTGGGGCGGTGCCCCGCTGGAGGGGTATTACTTAACGGGGAAAAGCACGCAAGCCGGCGTGTAGGTCGGCGTCAGCGGGGAAGTAACAACCTGGACCTCCCGTGATAAACGTTACTACCTTTATCGGGCTATAGCAGTTGAACCACAGCAGTTGAGGGGCTCGGAAATACGAAATAATCAACCAATCGAGTGCCGAAAGAAGTCAATTCAGATAAAATATGTAAAATCCATTCATATTTTTGACATTTGGCTCTATAAGACATTTTTTATTCTGACACTAAGTACTATGAGGGCATTCTTTGTAATATAGTCGTTTGGAGAGGCATATTTTAGCATGCAGGGGACATTTTTGTGACATGGCCCTTTCAGTTTTGGACATTATCTCTGATATTTCGGCAACGGATTATCGACGGACAATGTTTTTAAAAAATGAATCTGAAATTGATTTTAAAAGTATCAAATGACGAAGATGATGCACTATTAGAATTTCGAATCTCCCTTTGAATTCGATTGCCCAATACGTAGTTATTTCAAACCTAAAATTCTATTTCACAGCTGTTCCTCAGCTCACCTGCCACTTTTTGCATGATGCCCTTTTCGTAGTAGTATCGCAGCGATCGGCTCAGTTTGTCGTAGTTCATCGCAGGGCGGTTCTTCTGCACTCCCCAGCGCCTCGCCACCTGCAACACGACGCACAGCACTTCAACCCACAAGTAGTCGCGCTGGAGTAGGTGCAGCGCACATCGCTTCCATAAGAGGTGTGACGTTTTCTGTTAGATTGATAATAATGCATCTTGTATTACCTTATGTATGTTACTCTGAATCGTGCTCTTAATTTAAACCAGTGTTTGTTACATGTAACTACAGATGTGGATCAGAATGTACAAACGGTAATAATATCTTTACAAGGAAGAGGAAAACTTATTTTTGTACGACGTGCTCAAAACGCGGTTTCTTGTGTTTGTTTTCCGGGTGCAAAACAGCTATTTTTTTCATAGTGTGCGAAACATCGCGAAGCATCTGCGAAACACCTGTAACGATTCGCACGTCCGTACCTCCCCGTCTCACTCATTCCGTTATGCCCCCGGCCCGCCCCGCCCCGCTTAGTCCTGCGGCCATCCTCCCTGCTCAGTCACGCCCGTACCCCCTCTCGTCCCCAATCGGCTCGGCTCTACCCCTCCTCATCACAGCCCAGCCCTGCTGAAAAGCATTGCGGGTTACATCCTTCATTCCAGTAAAAACAAAAAAGGGTTTAACCAAAATTTGATATTCCATCAATGAGCAGAATAATCAGTCTAAGTTATATCTTTGATAATTCTCAACTACGCAGTGAATGTTCTATCGAAATCTGGGCAGCCGTCCCCAAAATTAGTCCGGGTACATTTGTTCTTTCTTCCGGGGGCTTTTTCCATCTTCAGTGGATGCCACTTTCGTCTATCCGCGTCGGGTATCCACTATTTCTCTCATGGGGACAATGGGACAATGGGGTAAAATGGGGCAGTGAAACAAATGGGTCGGGGGAGTAATGGATCGGGGGAGTAATTGGACAGGGAAAAAATTTGGGACATGTGAACAAAATGGGACGGGGCGAAAAAACAAGACACGGGACAAAGTGGAACATGGGGAAAAATTGGAATAAGGGGACAAATGGGACAATGAAGCAAAGTCTGACAAGTGGGCAAATGGATTAAGGAGCAAATGGGACGATGGGCAAAATGGGACAATGGGACAAAATGGAACACCGGGGCAATTAGGAGAGTGAGATAAAAGGGAAGGGGGACACGTGGGGCAGAGGGACAAAATGGGACGGGCAATAAAATAGAACAAGGGACGAGTGGAACAGGTGACAAACGGGACAAGAGGACAAAATGGGCCAATAGGGCAAAGAGAAAAGAGGGACAAATGGGACAACTGGAATCAATGGGTCAAAAAGGACAAGGATCAAGTGGAACAAAAGGGACATAATTATCCAAATATGTATGAACAGTGGTAAAATCTAAACTTGAGAATTCGCTAAAGTATTTTTAATGAACTCGAACATTTTAACGGCCCTTGCTATAGACGCGCTCTTAAAGCGTTGGATCGTTGGTATCTAAGGATAAGCTAAGTGCATGTTTGCCGACGTAAATAACAAAAAATCTGTTCAAAATCTATTCTGAAAATTTCAAGGTCGCAGAGAAAGTAATAGTCTTCAGGTCGCACATAATGGCTATTATTCGCTCGTTGAAGAATTTACTATTTTAACATGCCGTGCGGGAAACGCGGTTTCTCGGGCTTGTTTTCCGTGTGCGAAACAGCTATTTTTTTACCTAATTTTTTTACAATGTGCAAAACATTGTGAAGCGTGTGCAAAACATCTGAAACGATTCGCAATTGTCTTTCGACTTGACGACGTCTTTGTTTATTATTTTCAAACAGTAGTGTTACCACACTGACTGAAATCCATTTGTTTTTGTACAAGTAAGGTATTTTTAGCTATTTGATTTTTAATTTATATTCCTTTTCGCGATGCGCTCACGGCGTGTTAAAAAGTAGTATTCGCAACACGGACGCAAAACAGGTGATTCCCGCACTCGTCCCTTTGTTGTCCTCGCTATGCTCTGTCGGCTCGTGCGTAAATCACCTGTTTCGCGCCCTTGTTACGTAAACTACTATAATGGATCTTTATTTGAAGTGAATTAGCTTATAAAAAATGCCGTTGTTTTGGAAGGGCGACACTTTAATGTTTTGCGCCACTCACCTCCTCCGGCTCGACGAGTTTGAACTCCATGCCCCGGCCCGTCCACGCGATGCAGCCGCTGTTGCGGGGGTCCTCCAGCAGCCCCATGAGGAACTGCCAGAGCTGCACGGAGCCGCGGCGCTGGTAGCCCGTGGCGCCCGGGGGCGGCGGCGGGGGCGCGCCCGGGGCCGCTCCGCCTCCTCCTCCTCCGCCGCCGCC
>BOPP01000048.1:1694478-1724478 GCA_017312745.1 Gryllus bimaculatus | reverse complement strand
GCAGAAATAATTTTTAATAATGTAATTTTAGAAAAAATGAAAGAGAAGACGTTACTACTATTTTTTTTTTTTTTTTACAGAAAAGCAAACTTTTTGACACATATCAGTTACCAACCAACAGTAGTTAAGTACCATTATTGACTGCAAAATAATTCGAAAAAAGGAAGAGTTATACCTAGAATGAAAATCGTGGAAGAAATCAATAATTGTTGAGTGTTTTCTTATTCTAAAAACTAAAACATGTTTTTCAAAAATTCGAATGAAATGTAACTTTTAGTAGTGGTTTAAATAAGAATATAAAAGGAAAAAATGTGTCTTCGAATTATCCTAATACAAAGACAATTATATTACATGAGTTCAGTGAATTTTCACTTTTGAGCATTTCATCAGTAAAGAGAAACTACCTGGTTTACTTCCTCCTCTGCACTGTCGAAGCGCGCGTATTGTTCGATACGAGCATGCAGCGACCCGTCGTGTCAAGTTATTCCGTGCAGCAGATGAAACATTTACGTTCATTGTTTGCGCGAACGTTTGCACAGTGCAATTACAACGTTTTCATGTAAATAAATGATTAAATTAATGTACACACCCTACTGCCCAAATGTAAACGAAACGACTGCAAATTCACCTGCAACTTTGCTTGTATTGACAGAATCGCACATATACGCATGCTGTGTGCACACTGATTCTAGGAATAAATCAGAAATCCGTGTTTGGGTATCTCCATTGTGCATTCTGGTTCAGCTCTGGTTCTGTTATTTACTTACTTTTTCATAATTTCGGGTATGACCACGGACAAATCTTGGTATGTTGTAATGATTCCAACAAACTGATCAGAGTAAATTGAAATTGTTTAAGGATTACAAATTACGCCAAATTACCATCGTATAATAGCAAGTGTGTTGAACATTGAAAGCAATTTTCAATTTTACACTTGGCTGGAAATACTGCAGCCTCTACGCATGGAATATTTCACTATAGAACAGAACAACAGCAAACTTTATGATATCTTTCAGTCACTTTGCTTTGAGTTTTATAATTAATATTTCGGGAAGGAACTTTTTCCATTTCAGTCTCGTTATAAAATCGATCATATTTCCTGTTATCATTTTGCATTTCTTCCGAAAAAGAGCGTTTAATTCATCTGTTGACATTTTCTGTTTGAAACTGCGCCTCTCATATTACATCTGGTATAAATTCCAGTCCAACGTGCATTATCGATTTTCGATGACATATTTGTGGGCGCGTGGAATGCCGAAAAATGTCACGCAAAGGCAATCGCTACTTTACGCAGTTGCATCATTAAGTCGGCGCCGGAGATTTGCGCGGCCGTATTAAATAGAGTCTCCATTTGCATTGACATAGATTGTACCCGGATTACAACCTTTTTCAGAGTAATTAGCGATGAATTTTAATTTACAAAACCAGCAAATGCGATTAGCGCAAACGGGAAGAGCGAGAGAGAGGGCCGAGAGGCTGGGATGAGCGGCTGCAGGGGACATAGCTGGCTGAGAGGGGAGGGCGGTGGCTGGCGGGGGTGAGGGTGGGGGAGGTGGAGGGGAGGGAGCGACTACTACGAGGGCTCGACACCGTCCGTGCCTCCCTCCCCACCCCACGCCCTGTCGCGCCCCTCGCCGACCGCCTGCCCGTGGGGTTCCAGAAGGCAGCCTCCCCCATAATTCATCTTCATTGTCTCATTATTGCGTTTACCCCTCTCTACGGTAGTCGATTTACGTCTTTCCGCTGCATTGATGAAAGTTCGGTCGCTCGGTTTCAGTAGGGTCCTTCACATTCGTCTCAGGGAATGTGAGTGGATGCGAGAAGTGTGTGGAAAGAAAATATTTGATCCTGAATCGTTATATTTGCACTTATTAGAATATTGTATCGTTATTGATATTTTGGAGGTAATAATTTTTGTCGACTTAAAAAGTGACGGAGAATCTTTCCGTGACCTGGTGATGTCGCGTTGAAACCAATGGACTAGAGAACCCCAAACATACCACTTGATGGAGTCACGACATGATACACTGCAGAAGACCATGCCATAATGTTCAAAACGACACCATCTTTAACACGTCACAAAAAACAAATAGAAATAAAAAAAGACCTCAGAAAGCATCCACATAGAGACGGCTCTTCACATTGAGTAGTCGGCGAGTAGGAGCGACAGCTCGCCGAATCCCGAGTAGTGTGGATGAGTTGCTTGCTATTTGCCCAGTGACGAACATTCGGTGCTCCCCCCACCCACCGCGTGTCGGTCTTCTGGACACATCAAAGGGAGCGAACATTCGCCGAACACATCAGCTGTTCGGGATTGGGCGGACAGGCGCTCGCAACTCGGCGAATACCGAATGTGTGGAGCCACCTAACAGGTCGGTGAAGCCTACGAATTCAATAAACCTGATATATTTTTAATACCACGAACTTTGGCTTCTGCAATTTTAAAAGAATGTATAACTGAAGTGCATTTCCAACATTGCCATTTAAAATTCATCAAATTTGGAATATTAAAAAAAATGAAATTTGCTATTTGAAAATGTCATTCTGAAATTTCAAATCAGAGTTTATTTATATACAATTCATCAGCTTGAAATTTTGAAATATTACATGAAAACAACTATGGAAATTTTTGTTTCTGAGATCGTCCCTTTAAATTTAAGTTCAGGTAACAATTAAGGCGGTCAAATGTCTGAAATGTGGGAAATTGTTCTTCTTTCTGAAAACTATCATTGTTACACCTCATCACACGAAGCGCGACGCGGACTCCTTGCGCGTCCGTCTTCTTCCGGCGGGAGCCCGCCAGAGCAAGTGGACGTGGTCCAGCGGGCGCGGCGCGCGGCGCAGCGCGGGGGTTCGCTCACCCCTCGCCGTTGCGTCACGGGGCGGCTAAATCGGCGCGCGGCCTTCGCGCAGCACACGCCCTCGCGGCCGGCGACGGCAGCGGCACTCGCTGAGGTAGCAGCCTCGCTGCGGCGCAGGAGGGCGGTGACGAGCGTACCACGCAGGAAGGGATGAGGTTGGTGCCTCGGAGGAAAGTTGAACTGAACTGAATTGAATTGAATGGAAGGAATTGGCTGGAATTGAATTGAATTTAATAGAATTGAATGGAATTGAATTGAATCGAACTGAACTGAACTGAATTGAATTGAATTGATGCCTTATTTTACGTGGCGAGTCTCGGGCCATCAGGCCCGCTCTTCCGTCTGACCACCAAATTTCACTACGCCCACCAACTAGCGGAGAAAGGAGGTATTTCTTTGGCGACGAAACAGGTGATTTGAATTTAGCTCAGAGGCGTTATTTAGGATTGAGAATCTTTTACATTAAATCTACTATTATGGGGCAGCCGGCTTTACTTCCCCTCCGAAGGATGGCGTACGAAAGATTTTTTCGCCCTTAAAACTCCACGGAATCGGGTTTGAACCGGCCAACTTGGGTATAACAGCCCGATACGCTAACCGTTACACCATCGCCGCCGCCGCCACCACCGAAAGTAAGAAGCGCTCACTCGGTTTCCTGAATATATCAGCGGGACCCATGCTGTTAGTGATGTGATGAAACGGGTGCAATGGGAAAATATGCGGGGTCTTGGCCCCGCCTCCACGGATTCAACTGGATGATCAGTTGCGTTCGGACTTGCCTTACCAATGACCTGCACCTCCCTGAGTAAATTTAGTACTGACTTCTCGCAAACCTGGGAATAATTGTTATTTATGCACAAAGAGTTATTTATGATTGTTTATTATTGAGTTATTTGATGAAGAGTTATTTATATTTGTATGTGTTTGGCACGAGGGTTTTTTTTGTCGCACGAGATCGTTAGATCAAGTTAACGCCCGTGGTACATATAAGAATTTTAAATTTTAACTAATTTTAATGATTCATATTTAATTATTTAATAATTCACTTGATGTTAACATGAGTTTGTCTTTTCATATTTTCCTCTGATAATTCCCTTTCATAATTCCCTCCATAAGAGAAATTGTAGCATCATTCAATTGTTTTCATATTTCCCTCATAACCACGAACCTCTCGATCCAGGTTAGTTATTCAGTACATATCGAGTTCTGTATCGAAGATAATATCAAGAATTAACATGTAATAAAGATACAATAAAAATATATTACTGACACATTACTTGTCTTCGATATGCCGCTCGATAAATGTTGCATGGATCAAGAGGATCATGGTTACGGGGAAATATGAAAACAGTTGAATGACCTTGAGACAGCGTAAAATAATTATGAGAGGGAATTACTGGAGCGAAATTCGAAAAGGCAGTCACAAATCAAGATTATATGAATCAACTCAGGTTAATATCTAATTAATTAATAAATAAGTAAATCTGAATCATCAAAATTAGTTAAAAATAAAATCTTGTATGTATTACGGGCGTTAAAATTCCTTCAACGCCGTTGGTACATAAATAACTTTCTCATTTTATCAACATCAAAGTTGGTAGCTTACAGCTAGGGAAGCGCCCTGCCTGTATTTCTAGGCCAAAAGACCGAAGTTTGAGGAGACCTTTTAGATGTCCTATTAAAACGATTCGGAGCTGACGTGCGTCTTGAAGCGAGATGGGAATGGGTCAGAGTTGTAGCGTGCGCTTACGAAGCCTCAAAACCCTCTGGTTACATACAAATCTAGCCTGAAGAAGCCTGCGATATGACAGGAGAAACGTCAGCCTCTGTTCCAACGTCTCGATGTAACCCGGACAGCCTAGAAGTCATGAACTCGAGCCGCGGAAACCTACGTGTACATACCAATGCATACACCCAATGCTTTTCTTTTTTCCCAGATTCAAGACATTTTTACTCACCAACATCACGTTGATGAGTGATTACAGGAGTATGTCACAATAGTAAATATTTAAGGAAAAAGAACGGAAAATACTATAAATGAGAACTTTTGTACTCAGTACATACTCAACTTACGTACTTTCATTTTATTTAAGGGGCACAATTCGAGTGAAGACACTAATCACAGAATTAACCAGAACAACACTACTATTTTAATAAGAGAATTAATGCAAAAGATATTACTACATCTACAATGGATGTATTTGTGCTGCATCTAAATAATAGAAAACAATTTCGAGAAATTAAATGGGTGGACACTTAATTATCTGCCATATGGAAATCATTTTGAAACTAAGAAATACTGAAACAGTGAAGTTGGAGTGCAACTATTAACTGCCGATAATATTTAATTTTGATATATTGTAACTTCTTTTTAAAATTATTTATTCCGTAATTTCACTAACACACACTAACTAACACTTTAGCAATCACTCTAAAAAGGACAACCAATTCAAACGAAGCGCCTGCGGGTACCGGACGAAGAGACGTTTCGTCGCGAACCAATTTTTCGGTTTGAAGGACCCACCAAACGTGGATTCTGACAACACTGAGTTAGAGGAAGTAATTTACCACATGTAGAACACGATTTATCCACTTTTTCGTTACTACGGCCCGGCAGTACGAGTTTCCTGTCGAAAAATCAGCGTTTTTGCCGCAGCATTACAATACCTTCTCTATACTATGTAAGCAGGATATGAGAAATTACGAAAAAGATTTAAGGGAGTTGAAAAACTTCCGACACACATGCGAGATCTTGGGGAAACGCACGGTGAAATGTTACCGGGGTCTACTCAGGTTTGGGGCAGGTACGGGCGGCGGCAGCAGGTGTTCCGCTTGACGCACGCAGCTCGCACGCACACGCATCGTGCGGCAACGCGCGACACCCATTGGCGGCTAATAACGGGCGAGCGGCGCGCGGGCGGCGGCGGCGGCGGTGCCGGGCGTAATTCATTTGGTTAATGCGGCAGAAGGGCTGCGTCGCCCGTTGCCCCCCCCCCTCTTCTCGCCCGGCCCACGCCCACACCCCGCCTCTGCCCGTCCAGCTCGCGCCGGGCCGCCTAGTCCCGACACGCACAGCCGGAGCTTGACAATTTTGGGCTCGGGGCAAAGCGGAAACGTAGCCCCCCTCTTCTCCCCCCCTCGCAAAAAATTAAAATGTGAAAGTTGAATAAAGAAAGATAATGAGTCGTTTTATTTCAACAAAAATTACAACGCTTAAGTTAGAAAACGTTTTTGGAAATATATTTTAGATAATAATTTTAAGTAAAAGTTTTTAGTGATCAAATAATACAATTTTCACTGTGAGATTAAGAAGCTAAACAAATGTGTTTAGTTGGCGTTTAATCTATTTTAAAGAAATATCAGACTACTGTACCGCGACATAAAATCATGATAATGGTTTTCTCGAGTTCTAGTTTCGTTTTTTATTTTTTTACTAATTTTTCCCTCATGAGTCCCATCATCGGGCTACATGACTTTCAGGGCCCCTGCGATCTCCCGGTCTACCCATGCCTAGCGCTGGCACTGTCAGAATGCCTCACCCCGCACCGTCATGCCCAGCCTACGCGTCGCCCTGCCTCGCCCCTTCCAGCTCCGCTGCCGGTCATGCCCTTGTATACGCCCATGCCCATGCCCGCGCCATGCCTTCTCCCGTACCCAATGTTTCCCCCTCTTCGCTCGGTCTCCTTTCCTCAGGATGACCCGCGGTAACTCTACCACTCCTAGTCTACCTCGCTCTCACTGGAAGCTGCTGTTGCAGCAGGTTCTCGCAAGGCACATTCAAACCACCTTAGGTGACGGGCGATCCGTGATGTACTGGTTACACCGGTACACCTTCCACCTCTGGGTATCGGATTCAAAACCCGATGTAGTTTTGTTTTCTACTGTTTAGTCGTATAAATACATGTGGTAATGTGATACTGTACATGTGATAACAAAAAAAAAAAATTTGCCCACAATGTGCAAAATCATACAGTTGTTTTGAACTACACTACTTTATAAAAATAAACTTAAACAATACTTTTTGTGTAGCAAATTTGTACAAAAAAAAGTTACTTCAGTATTGAGAGGTTTTATTACAAGGTGAAGCCGAAGATGAGAATAATCGCAATAGCTTAAAATCTTTTATTTTTGTTGAATCTATCCGTCATTTGTACTTCGCTCCAACGCCTTCCAATCTTTCGACGCAGGGTGCCGCCCGCTGCCTCTTCCAACCGCCGCGCGTGGGTGTCTTTTTTGGCAACTAGATAAAGCTTATGGCAAATGAAACACATGAGAATGTACCGGAGAGTTGGGTGATAATTCAGAAAGACGCACAAGTTGATGTAGTTAGGGTTAAGTAAAGTAAAGTAAAAAAAAAATCTTTACAAAAATTGCCAATTTGCCTCATTTGTTTCGCTTATTTCCAAGTCGACAGCGAGACTTCGTGATTAATATAAATCATCCTTGAGTGTACGAAACGCATCATGTGCAAATTCTCTTACGCACGTACAAAGCAATTACAGGCACAGATACAGCTTAAACATTGATTATCTTCCTTTACGTTAACTTCGACTTAAGTGTTCCTACTTAATTAATATTGATTTGTTAGTTCTTCCGCCCACATCAATTGCTATGCTTTTAAGTCCTTTTAGTGCAGTGAATGATTATTATGCCAGAAGATGGCGATGTATCTCCCCCGTTGGATCATAAGATTCGGCGCCGACCTGCACATCGGCTTGCCCCTTCACTTACCTCCCCAGCGGGCAACGCCCCTGCCGGAACAAGCTAGAAGCTCCCGACTGGCCTCCCGGCATGAGTGGTATTGTAATGCCTATAAGTGTAAAGGTGTGAGGGGTGAGGATAGGATAAGGAAGAGGTAGGAAAGATCGCGCGCGGTTTGTGGCCCGTTTGTTTCGGTACAGTCTCGATATTCGCCTGTTGTTGTTCGGTTAACCACAGAAAACTACCGATCAGAGCAGCCAGCCGCTGGAATTCTCCTTTACAGAAAGTGACGGACTTCGTCCTAGCTACGTAGCTATTGTAACGTATTAGCCAGCGTGCCTCATGGCATCTATTTGGGGACGCTTGGTTGCGGATTAGTCTCGCCACAGGAAGTAGGGTTTTTCCGTAAAGGGAAGAACGCGGAGACGGGAGACACAAGGCTTTGGGTGTCTTCCGGCTTATAGAAGCTTTTCACTGTTATAACAAGCGAGGGGGTGGCGTGACGTAGGAGGTCACGTGGGCCTCGCCTATATAACAGAGTGTACGGAGCCAGTAGGCAGGTTCTGGAGACGGTGGGAGAACCTCGTGCGTGTGCACAAAACTTGGCGCCAAGACGGTGCATATGCGAGCCAGGCTCGCGAGGCTGGAGTCATTAGTTGACGAAGCCTGCGGACTTTATGTCCTTGGGTGACTGCGGTCACGGGGGAGCGATGCTGTGTGCGTGCTCCGAGGTGAAGAGTGGTTCAGTGCCACGATTCACGCCGATTCTCAATCGGATAAGATCGCTCCTGCGATCGAGGCAAACCAGCCGTTGGTGCGCCAGAACGGACTTTGTGTCCCAGCGTGACATCCGGTCACGGAAGCTAGGCTTTGTGCGCGCTTCAAAAGTAGGAGTGGCGAATGCCACAATCAAAACCATCTTCAA
Organism: Gryllus bimaculatus; assembly: GCA_017312745.1. NCBI lineage: Eukaryota > Metazoa > Arthropoda > Insecta > Orthoptera > Gryllidae > Gryllus > Gryllus bimaculatus. The sequence continues at coordinate 1,715,991 of BOPP01000048.1, read as the reverse complement.
TCGGGTTTTGGATCGCTCCCGCGATCAGAGGATAGTAGGTCTATCAGAGCTAGGGTTTAAGTAGATTATTAAGTGTATATATTTGTTTTGTTTTCTTGTTAATAAATATATTTGTTATACGAAAGCTCTGTGTCTGTGGTCGCTGTGAGTATCCATGACGTCACACTATTAACCATTGTAGAATACATTATGTTGTCTTCATGTTTTTTTTACACCGGCCCTGAAGTAGTAATACAAGATTCCGAAACGTCGGCAAACTAATGTTTTAATGTTATTTATTTAATATTTTATTTCTAATTTGATAAATATTTGATGGGTATTAAATTATTTAATTATTTCTCATTTGATCAAATCAGAATTGTTATTAATTATTTTACTTAAAATTAAATGATAAATTAATTAAAAGAAATTATTCTAGACTGATGATAAGGAAAAAAATATCTTTGAAACGGTTGCAATATTAAATTCATATTTCCTTGAATTATTTATTTAATTCCAACAATAGTCTGTTCCAAATACATGGACCAAGAAGAAATAAATGTTTAAATTTCAATTTTTCCACTCACTCCAACCAAATCCAGTGAACGACATTTCCTTTCGCCGAAAATCCGCCCCAATCGGGACTCGAACCCAAAACCTCTCGGTTAAAGTTGCCGCAGCGACATCGCCAAAGCTGTCTCTTCGCCTTAATTATATACGGCGCATTCCACCCGCGTTCCGCTTAACCACACGCTGTGGCTGCTTGTCGAAAGCGCGCTCGCCCTCGCGACCTGCCGGCGGGCGGCGGCGCGCTCGCTGCGCCGCCAGGATCAATCGCAAACGATGTAATTTTCATTGCGCGTAATTTTCATTGCGCGCGGATTTTCCAGCGGCGCCGCTGAAGCGAGCAATTATTTTTGTTAATCTTAATAGCGCGTTCAATTTTTAAAGCGATACTTGGAATTTATTGATGAGGAGGTGAGCTGCACGGGCGGGGACGGGCTGGCCAGTGGCGAGGGGGCGGCCGGTGGCTGAGGGAAGGGAAGGGAAAGGGCGTGATTTGGCGCGAGTCTTAATAGCCGCAGCGGCGTGGCCGGACCGGTCCCTAGGGTGGAGGTCGATCCCGCACTTGCCCGTTCGCGCCCTGACCCTCCCCGCCCTTGTGGCGCAAGGGCTGGCCAAACGCTTCCGTGATGTGGCCTGTCAGGGTGGTTGATCTCTCTGAGAGGGAAGGGACCATATCTTATAGGAGTCCGAAGGTAATTGGAGAAAGAGTGTTTGCAATATGACGTTACCAAATTAATTACTTTGAATCTACAGAAGCTATTTTCCAATGCTAGAAATAATGTCAACAACAATAACAATCATTTGAAAAAAACTTACAAAAACAGCACTGGTTTTATCATTTCAATGTAACGATTACGTGAATAATTATAATTGTTTTGAAAAACGTATGTATTCTAAAATTTGAATTATCTTACACACATCATCACACTGTTTCAAGCGCAACAAAAAAGTTCAATACTTAATATGTTCTAAGACCCATATGATGAGGAAAATTGCAGTTTTTCCCGCTTATATCGTAAAGTGTGTACGAGTACTAATTGGTGTTAAAATGTGAGGCTCTAATCTGATTAAGGTCAAGAAATTCGTTGCCATTGGGACATTGCCTAGTCCTGAAAAATTACTTATTTATATCTGAATACTCAGACTATTTAAATGAATGTAGAAAAATAACATATTATTGAACAAAAATCGATAATTTTTTAAAAAAACATTGTGTCAGGAAGTTGATAGTAAAGGAGCTGCTTTAAAAAATGTGGACAATAAATATTTTGTTCACGAAAACTGCTCCTGGAAATAAAGATATTACTTCTATTTGACGTTGGACTAGCTCGCTATTTCGTACAAAAACAATCAAAAGATAAATTTTGTCTCAATCAATGCAGAGATACAAAATTTGGACTTAAAGAAAAAATCAGTAAAAGCCTCAAAACTTTCTTCAGAATTTGGAGATTGATTTTTCCGCAATTGTACTTGTTACGTTTCAAAGACGGACACATCGAATAAATCTATTAAAAGTTCCCTTTCCTATACACCTGTTATTTGTCGAACGTGCCATTGCATCACACCGCCGCTTCTTCCCTGTCTGTCCTCGTGAGCACAAGTGTTTTCGAGGGGCGCCGACGCTGGGCGAATATAGGCTAGCGGGCTTGAAATAGCGCGCGCAGATGTGAACGGCCAAAGGCGGGCGGGCACGAGACCGCTGCATGCGAGCTGCATGCTTGGGCGTGCGCCAAGGTTACGCCCACTGTCTCCCGGCACGCTCCTATCCGCGCCACGTCCCGGAGGCGTCCGGCTCGGCCAGCTGTGCGCCAGGCGCGCTCCGATGGGACAGTGACTGAGTAACATTGACCGAATCCTATTACGATGATTCAGCTGATACATTCGAACTCTTACAAGTGTTTCTCAGGAGTATTTACGTAATTAAAACACTGTTTCGCTTCAGAGCGTCTGTTGAGGTTTCCTCTCAAACCAAATTTCATGATTTTTTTTTCTGCAAATGAAAGGTTTTCATAGATATTTATTTATTTACGTCAAAAACAGTTTGTGACGAGTTATGGGGAGAAGTTAATTTGAAGTTACATTTATGTCAAAGAAGCAAAACAAGGCGCCATCTCCGCATTTGCTGGAGGATCAGGGAAACTGGACGATCCCTAACTAGAAAACCTGATCGGTCATTCACCCAGAAGCTGAAGAACAATACCTATTACTGGCTCTTTACAATTATACAATTAAAATGATATATAATACTTTAAGTGCAATTGTTAAAACTAATACTGCATTCCTTTTGGATGCTCGGTATAGTCTCTAATTGCATACAGTTGTGCAGCAGAAAATATTTTACTTGGTAAACTCAGACATTATAATATGCTCTTGATGTGATATCTCTTGCCTTTGTTAACGGTTTTTGGAGAATTGATAATACCTGAACATTAATAAAATGAAAGCTATCTACCGTCATTTGTCATGCTTATCTGTGCCGTTACATCGTTTTGTCACGTTGCAATCGATCTATCGCAAGCAGTGGTCGTTGCGTCTCAGGCGCGTGTGCGTGTGAGGTCATAGTTAGCAAAGCGAAGATAGCGAGTTTTATAAATTTGAAGATTAGTCAGTGCATAAAAAAATAATTTAAACGGGACTGACTAGTAGAGAAATGTTCATGGGCTTACTTTTAGTTCAAAGTAATGTAATTAAACTAGCTGTGATCCTCTGTTTAATATTTTGACGTGTGCTTCTTTTGACTTGTAGTGACTTGTTGCTCTTTTTAATAATTGTAATATTAACGTGAATACTTTTAGACAAACTTGTTTAAAGATTCTTTCAAGATGGAATAATAATGAAAAACTGTCGATTTCCAAAACGAGTTTTACTGCACCCACTCCCGCCCTAAGGACCTCCACCCACTACAATTGGTTATGTTACCCGATTCTACAATTGGTAATGTTACAATTTACAAGTGATGGCTGCGATGTGGTAATATGGACAAAAAGTATTATAATTTTACGAAATCGTTAGTAATGCGGCAAAGTAGATGCTGTTGTAGCGCTGTTAGTTTCTTTTCAATAAAATCTTACAATGGTTAATGATTATTTTAAAAATTAAGTTAATGTATTACTAAATAAGTTAAATGTATTCCCGACTTTTTTTAAATTTTTAAACTCGCTTCAATTCTTGTGTGTTAATATACAAACAGAAGAAACAACAAACTATTTGTAAAAACAACAAAATTCTTGTTAAATATTTTATTGCGTTTTTCCTATCTTTGCGTGTACTACAATAGTGCCTGAAGAGTAACAGGCAGCTATTAATAGATGTCGGTAGAGTTAATTTTCTTGTTAACGATACGGCTTTTAAATAGCCCAATTTAAATAAGTATCTTAAGATGGAATAATCATCAAAAACTAGCTGCACCCTAAGCAGGACATCTGTAAATGGAGAGTCCTGTTTTGGTGGTAGGGTCCTGACCCTGCTAACATTTAGCGAATCCCGCTGTGACGACTGAGTTCATGCAGCTCCCCTTGCTCAGTGGCTTGTCATCTTGTACGAAGAAAGAAAATTCAAAATACAGTTATTAAAATTTCTTTATGAGAAACTCAAGGGATCCAACTGAAGCAGCCGAACTTTACGAGAGGTAGTTCCGTGTATGCAAATGGCATATTCAAAATAATGTAAACAACAATGACATTTCAGTGCATCATATATTAATTTTAATGATAATGATAATAATTTTAGACAACACTATTTATAAGACTGCTACAAGACTAAATAATTTTGAGAAACCGTCTCTTTGCGGTACAAGTTGTATTGTATCGCACGTCTCTCTTTCCCTGCCTCGTCGCCACACGCATCACCACACACGACGCTGCCATCTGTGCTCCAAGACACCAACTGCGAACAGAGCATTGGCTGGAGTAGCCTTGACACTGTCGCCATTGGCCGTGACATATTAAGGCGATTGTAATTATACAGTCAAATTAACACAGTGGTTGCCACTTGCAAATCAAAATTAATATTCAAAATAATGTATTAGCGTGGTATAACGATTGATTGATGGTTTGTGATTCCGGACGCGTCAACAACTAGGGTCATTGGTCCCATAAGTGTTGTGCATGTTTTGCTCGAGAGGTGGCAGTGGTCTTCCCCCGCTGGAAGGCGAGATCCGGGGCCGACCTACCGTCGGCTAGCTGGGTTTTCTCCCACCAGGCATCTCCCACCAACGGGGCATCGCCTCAGCTCTAAGCTCAAAGGACAAGCTCTAAGGTTCCAACCGGTCTCCGGGCGCGTGGTAGTGTAGTGCATGTTAGTGTAAGTGAGTGCAAGGGGTGAGGAAAAGACAAGGAAGAGGAAGGAAAGATCGCGCGTGTTCTATGGCCCGTTTCTTACGGTACTGCTCCGGTATTCGCCTGGTGTTGATCGGAGAAATCACGGAAAACTACCGATCAGAGCAGCCGGCAACTAAAATATTCCTCCATACAGTGACTGATATCGACCTAGCTGACAATCTAGTGCCGAAAATTCTGCCACTGTCGCTGCATTCTTACTTTATCGCCCTAACGAAGGTACTTGGTAAGAAGAGTCCGCCCGTCCGCCCTTTCTATCTGTCCGTCTGTGGTCAACGCTAGCAATCGCTATAAATTGTTTCTTTAATTTATTCACAGATACAAGGAGGGATGCTTAAAAGAATGGCGCGTGTCTCATTTTCGTTGAACTCTGAATTTTAGAAGATTGCAAATTTAGAAATAATACGATAAAGTACTATGTTTTGATGTATAACCACTTTTTAAATTATTTATTAGTTGAAATAAAGTAGTAATATGAACGTGTAGGATGTAAGAGTATTATTTGTTAGTTGAAATAAAGTAGTAATATGAACGTGTAGGATGTAAGAGTATTATTTTTTAGTTGAAATAAAGTAGTAGTATGAACGCGTAGGATGTAAGAGTAAGTAATGCATGGGTGACAAATTTGAATTTTATGAATGAATTTTAGAAGATTGCAAATTTAGAAATAATACGATAAAGTACTATGTTTTGATGTATAACCATTTTTTAAATTATTTATTAGTTGAAATAAAGTACTAGTATGAACGTGTAGGATGTAAGAGTATTATTTGTTAGTTGAAATAAAGTAGTAATATGAACGTGTAGGATGTAAGAGTATTATTTTTTAGTTGAAATAAAGTAGTAGTATGAACGCGTAGGATGTAAGAGTAAGTAATGCATGGGTGACAAATCTTCTACACATCACCACCTTGTCTGTTCCGCGTTAATTTGTAAAACGCCTAGCGGAAAAATTTCCGTGAAGAGAAACGCCTCCGCAGATCACGGCTCACCCGCGCAATGGTACTCCACGTACGCCTGCGAGGGCGTGTGTTGACGTGCAACACAACAACCCTATTTGTCAACAAGCCAGGGCGCGTTCTCTTCTTAGCCGGTATGCGTTTCTGTGCAGTGCAGAGTGGTTGTGTCGACAATTGCCTCGGCCTCCAGCCAGTCACAACACAATGGACCCGTCTCGACGAAGCAAACGTTGGAAATTCGTATTGCGATTCACATTCTACTACGATGAAACTTTAGTCTCTACAACATTTTCTGCCTTCGCAAATTTTCTACTCGTGGTTTCATACTGACGAATCATGGTTCAGTAATGACATCTAGTTGAACGTGCTACTCCAGATGTAAAGAATACAGTGTGACGTCAGGTGAAAGTTTGTTTCCTTACATCAAAGTGAACCTGTAGAGAAATGTTTTTTCCCTGCCTAATGTTTGCGTTGTTATCCTATAACGGTGCAACGAAAGACATAAATATCAACAGGAATAGAGATAATAAAAATTCTACATACAGCCATTGGGTAACCTGAGAGCATAGGCTTCCGCGGCCGGAGTCAGTATTTACTTGGCTGTCCGGGTGACGACACGTCCATGGCGAGGGTGCCGACGTTTCGGTCGCCCTTCTGCGACCATCCGGAACCATTACGCGACCATTACGCCCTGAGGAAGGTCGCAGAATGGCGACCGAAACGTCGGCACCTTCGCCATGGACGCGGCGTCACCCGGACAGCCTAGTAAATATTGGGTAACTTCCCTGTGTCCGTGTGGGGTGTCCATTCTATAGGAACTCTGGGCCAGGCGTATTCAAGTCCACCATTCGTGGCAAGTGAAGTGTCATTCGACGGGTCTGTGTCTTCTGATAGGGAACTCACTAATGCTCTCGGATTCCGTCATAAGAGAATTCGTTAACGAAACGTTACGAAGGGGATTAAGGATCTAAACGCGCAGTTTTTATTTGGAGGGGAGTGATGTAAAGGTATCTCAAGAGATGATCAATAGCTTATTCGATTCCTCTCAACAAGAAGAATCGATTGTCAGTGATTAGCTGAACCAATCTAGAATATTCCGAACGAATTCGAGAAAAAAAATAGTTCAAACCTACGTTGATACTAATACATAGTACTAATACATATTCTGCATAACTACGACTTGATTCATCAGACTGAGAACAACTAACCGAAACGTAAGATAAAAGAGTATTTGCTGTTGATAATTTTTTATGTGACTATGTCCAAGGACGGACTGGACAGGCAACATTTCTTTTATGAACTTGCGGAGCACACATCACTTACTAACCTAAAGGTGGCTCCACACATTCGGCATTCGCCGAGGAGCGGTCTACTTGCTCGTCCAATCCCCCCGAACCGCCAATGTGTTCAGCGAATGTTCGCTCCCTTAGATGTGTCCTAAAGACGGACATGCGGTGGATGGGGCGAATTCAAAATGTTCGGCGCTCACAAGTGGCGAATCGCAAGCAACTCCTCCACAGTTCTCAGGATTCGGCGAGCGGTTGCTCGGGATTCGCCGAATGCTGCGTGTGTGGAGGCGCCACGCTAAACGAATGTTCTAGTGATACTGTAATATGGGGAGCGCAGCCAGACTGGGACCCGCGGAGGTCCGGCTGGGAATCTCTGGCCTCGGGGTCAACGCCTGGTGGTGGCAAGGGCTGACGCGGCTGGGGCGCGGGCGGGGGCGTCGGCGGCGAGGGAAGGGCCCCTCCCTCGCTCGCCTTTTGTCCGCGCCCTCCCCTCCCCTCCCCTTCCACCGCCTTCGCGCTCATCAGTGTCGCGCTAATGAAAATGGCGGTGGCGGCGCGCGGGGGAGCGAAGGCCGTGGCGGGGCCGGGAGGAGGGGAGGGGAGGGGAGGGGAGGGCCCTCGAGCTGTGTACTCAGTGTCAACACCTCCGCCTTGCCCCAACAAACACAAGGCCGCCGCTCGGGCCCGCCCCCGCCGCCGGCCGGGGCGAGCGATCTTTTCGGCGCCACTCGCACAATGGCACTGCCAACTTCTTCTTTCTACTCTTCTATAGCCCTGTCCCTACTGGGGTGGTCACACGACTTGACTTTCCAGGGCAATTACCAAATGATCAATGTTCGGGTGTAAATAAAGGAAGCAGTCTTTTTGGGCGATATCAAGATTATTGGCCTTTATGGGAAACGGGAGAAGATGAGCCAATGTTCTGTTTTCGAAAACGGTAGTGGGACCCAGCTCAGTATTGTGCTGCAGCTTCAGGATCAATGACCGATGAGGTTATTCGATGAAGTCTCAATGAGATTATTCGTCCAGGTTCCCAGATTCATTGAGTAAATGCTGAGATGGTCCCTTGTTTTGTTTCTGGACATAAATGTACACTTCACTATCCGCTCGGTATATGTGTGTTTCTTTTTTTAAACTCTCCTTCTGCTAGTTGTACGAGTGGACTATGGGGCAGAGGCAGTTACTTTGTTAGCAATACAAAGCAATACAGCTTATATTTAATCTTATACCAAAACATTAAAATGTTAATAAATTAAATTTAAAATATAAATAAATTTAATAGTATGTATAAATTGTATAAATGTTACAATGTATGAATGTATAAATTGTTACAATAATTGGAAATATTTTTATCAACCATCATGACAGCTTGTGCAGTGCTTAAGGCCTGAAATTTTCTCACCTTCATTCAATAAATGTTTTTGTCGATTAAAAATTAAAACAAACCAAATAAATTTGACAAAAAATGCAGTAATAGTTTGCTACAACGGTGACTCGCAGCGGTTGTCTAGTAAAGCCCTAGTTCTCATTATTTACACCATTAAATGTCGATTTAGCCTCTTGGAAGTTAGTTGCTGATTTCAGAAATTTATAATTAGCTTTCTTGAGTATTTTGAAACTGACTTGGATGGATACACGAATAGTATCATATGTTTGTGATTACACGAAACTGATATAATCTTTTTCTGGATACTTTTTAAAATGAATTATTAGATGATTTCATGCCATATTTGGGGTGGGTTGTTCACGACTTATAATTGAAAAATTTAAAAAAATTATTAGAATAACCCACTGCAATATTTCTACTGGTGATAGTCAACCGCGGATAGTCAACTAATACCTATCTAATCTTCTCCCCCATACGTCACATACAGTGTTTTCAGTTTTTTTTGACTACATAAATCTAAATCTAAATCTACCTGATTTGTCAACTAATACCCAATATTTCTGACATTGATTAAAAATTATCTGACACATTCTGTCAACAAACTTCAATAGGATTAAGTCATTTCGAGGAAACCAAAAATCTTCTTAACATGTATTACTAGTGGAGCCGGAAATGCTTCACTATTGCAATGCATTATTACATGCTACTGGTCACGTGATTGGAAATAACGTTTCACGCTACGCTTTGCAAACAGTCCAATAGCCGAAAAACTCTCGCGAGTGAGGTTCTATCTGTCTCTCTTCGTCTCGCACTGTCACTGACTCTCTCACTATCTCTGACTCTCCGGGAGAAAATTTCACAATCGCAGGGGCAGAATACGCAATAAAGATGTCTTAATAATCGTACTTCAGTGTGCAGCGGGTTGTGTAGAGAGCGCCGTGAAGTAAAACGCCCTATCAGGGCCCTTGAGTCTAGATAAAATCATCAACGCGCGTCTATATGCACATGCATATGCCCCATCGTACTATGCCTATATTCTTACCGACAGTGCAAACAATAAGTTGACAAAGGTTTATTGCAATAACATGAACAGTACGACCGGGCATTGAACAAGAACAAACAAACATACAAACAAACATTGCTTTTACATATTTTATGGCGTAATTCCCGAAATCGTTTTACAACTGTGGATATAATGAAACTATTAAAGATGCAATTCTCGAACAATTTAGGATAATTCAAGTATTTTTGCACTATATTTTAGATATTTTTCAAAAAATGTTTTTAAGATCACCTCGGGTATAACTGGGGAATAGTGTATTATTACATCATACAATATTTTAAGAAGCATTTTGTTTCATTGCCACCTTTCCAATTGATAAAAACCCATAAACTATTCAAAATTTGTGTACAGGATATCATGTGATGAAATGTTGAGGAAATATTAATAAGTCTTCTTAGAATACCAGTTCTGATAGATAGGCCACCCAATAACGGGGGTATAAAGTAAGCTGAATGTTAGTTCTAGAACACAACGAATAACTCTCCCTCGAATTATATAAATATTTTGTTTCTACTGATATCCCTTATATGCAATACAAATATTTTCAACCTGAAACGGGAGGGTATTGCTCGCCTGGAATACAAACACAATAGATATGAACGAAACATGTTTGATATGGGCACCATAATAAAATAAATATTGCTATTGGCACGACAAAACGATAGCTAAATAGTGCAAAAACGCTACGAGTTTCATGAATCTCGCATCTGCAATGACAATTATAAACTCAGTACTCATATTCGTATTTACCTACATTGATGTACAACGAAAATATTTTAATATTTTCAAATGTCTCTTAATATCTTTTTTTGTGAAAAGAGACTAATATATAACAATATATTCCTTCAATTAGAAATACAGATGCATCACATTGTTATAAACGTTTATATCCGTTACACATGAAAATAAACAAAAACATGTTTGTTTGCATACATTGCAAACTATTCATAGACAAGAAGTAAATTCAGAAAATTAAAGATAATAAACAGAATTTTAAACAAAACGATCTAATACTTTATTACACATCGTAGACATCATCTCTTCATGGCGTGAATCAGGGGTTTCGTTCGGTACTATTCTTCATCCATTACAAGTGTTACCTCCTCTTTCGAGTCTGCACTTTTTTTGATTTTTTTGCAAACCTGATCATAAATTTTCAAAAGAGGGTTTGATTGATGTTTCCAGACACGTTAAAGGCCACGTTCGACAGCCATGCTAGTTTAACAATGTTTTATTCCAGGAGGTAGCGGAGTTCTTTCCCAACTGGATGGCAAGATCCGGCGCCGACCTACACTTCTGCTTGCGGAGAATTCCCCTCTCCAGGAATCTCCCCCAGCGGGGCACCGCCCCAGTCGGGAGATCTAAACATCCCTCTGGTCTCCCGACAGAGGTGTGCAAATAAGTGTAAGTGTAGTTAAGTAAGGAGTAGGAAGGACTAGGACACGGAAGAGGAAGGAAAGATCGCGCACGGTCCGTGCCTCGTATATTAGGAGAAACCACGGAAAAATACCGATTATAGCATCCGACTGCTAGAATGTTTGTGCAAACAATGGCTGAATTCAACTTAGCTCTCTTAAAAGTTGTATTATTATTATTATTATCATGGTTGGGCAAAACTATGACTTGCAAGGATTTTTAGGTTACATAGAATATATAATCGGGGTTTGAACTAAATTTCGTCGTACATGAACAATGTTTGAGAACAATACTATTAGAAACGAACTACTAAGGATATCCTGGAAGGGTCCTTCAGAAAAATCAGACCTAGCTATGCAGCTAGTGTCGAAAATCCGTCGAGAGAGGAACCCTAGAATTATTTGGTCAGAGTCGTTGCAGAGTCAGCTGCAAAGCTGCCTCTGAGTCGTTCCCTAGCCTTGATGGTTGTTCATTATCCTGATGAAATCTATAAATGGGCGGTATCGAAATGTATATTTCATCCATAATTCCATCAGCAAAATGGATCTTACCAACAGCCTCGGTTGACCCACAGACGAATATTTTAATTGAACACCACTGTACTTCTCTATCGGGATTGTGACTCGCCTTCAGATCGGGCGTATATCCAATCCAAATACGTTTTAGTTTTGTTTCGTCGGACGTCTCAGAAGGCCTGTATTTATACGTTCTTTTGCGAAAGCAAAGTCTCTTCTAACAATATTGTCCCTGGCTACAAACTGCCTCTTCCATGCTGTTCTTCCATAATATCAGTACTTCCACAACGTACTATGAAATGTTTGATGTTCACAATTTTCTTCGTTTCATTTTCCAGGAAGGGGCGTAATCGAAGAACGCATAATCGTAGGGATTTCTCGTTGATTTAATGTCTCTTCTCATTTTAACGAAGAAACCCTTGGATTTGAAGAAACCTCTTTTTTCATGTATTTTGAGGTAAATTCATTGCTGAACCTTCTCTATTTTTAAACAAAATAGTGCACAGTAGAGAGACATAAGTTCACTACTAACTTATTCCCCTCTTTTTCTTGTCTTCAAAGAGTAGCGTGGAAGCGCTATGCTCACATGAGAGTTCTGCTCCTTCTACGAGCTCGTTCTAATGTCAACTGATGTGAAGTAAAGTATCTATACCTACGTCACCACCGCGATAAGGACAGCGGCTGAATGCTGGCCCACTAAAATGTCGAATTAGTTTATTACTACGAATAGCAAACATCTGTGAAAAAATGTGTATTTTTCTTCCATTGATATGTTTATCATTCCCAAATGTAATTCGCTATACTTTATAAGATTTAACAATATGTCGTTATTAATTTGTATCAGTAATTTATTACTTTACTTCAGATTTATTGAAAGCAAGAATATAAGTAAATATTGTGATATTTCATTGGGTGCTCTGAACACACGAGCAGAAATGTTGTACATTGTGAGAGGAGCAAGTAGGAAGAAGACACTCACTCTTACATTGCTGGAAACTTCCTGGGGGGGGGGGTCTGGTCAGTGAACGGCACCGCGTCCAAGGCCCAAAGGCTCGGCCTGGAGGCGGCAACGCCACGCCCCCAGCAGCGCCAGGCCACGTGCGGAGCATGGGCGAAGAGGCTCATCGAATATGGATGGACAGTGTTGACGTGGAGTTGTCAAGTGGATAATGGTCGGAAAAATTAGAGGTTTGGTAAACTCTTAGGACTTAATCCACTTCAACAAAAATACATAACAAATACGTCGGTTGTATTTTAATATATATTTTTTTCATTAATGAAATGGATATAAGAGATGTTATATTATATGACAGATATAAGCGGATATTATTTTTGTAATGACATCAACATAATATAAAACGCACAAAAAACCAAGAACAATGTCTAAGAGGCATATGTTCCATTAAAATAATTCATCGCAAAAAATGTAGCTTTTTGTAAACCAAGTCCTTCCCATTTATAACAACTAACACCAACACTCATTAAAATTGTCCGTTTCGTACGATTCCGTTATGTACGCAGAGTGTTATTAAGCACGCAAAGTGTATTGACACACATTTTGTCTCTGTGCGGTTTCACTTTTTCCAAATAATCTCCTCTCTAATTAGATTTCAAATGCAAACAAAGCAGCAACGAGTTTGGTATGACCCAAAAATCTTACAAGTAAACAAGTATAAACGGGCTATGATTTAAACGCTTCTTCCAATTCACAATTCTAGGTGTACGTATTTTTTCCTCACAGACCTCACCCCATGAGATGCGGTTTTCCGAATTTCCCTGGGTGTGTGCGAAGTAAATAAATCAATGTGAGGAGGGAGCTAGGATAAAACATGCGCATACCTGCCCTGAGGAAGACCACTACAAGATGGTCGAAACGTCGGCACAGCCTTCGACGCGGCGTCACCCGGACAGCCAAGATCATGCAGGTGATTCTGGCCGCGGAAGCCTACGACTTCAGGATAAAACACTTCAACCGATTAGTTCCCGGGCGCGTCAACTACTAAGGCCATTAGTTCCGAACTGCGAGGTTCGGCGTCGGCCTACGGACGGATAGCGGGGATTTCCCTAACCAGGCATCTCCCACCAGCAGGGTATCGCCTCGGCCGGGACCGCCTAAGCTACGCACAGTTCCCTCGACATTTTGTGATAGTGTAGAGTGATGTAAGAGTTAATGTTTGTAAGGGATGAGGATGAGTTTGTAAGGGGTGAAGATATGACAAGGAAGAGGAAAGAAAGATCGCGTGCGGTCCGTTCCGTGTCCTCTTCGTTCGCGGGGTATTAATTGGAGAAACCACGGAAAGCCACCGACCAGAGAAACCGGCCACTACAATTCGGCTGAACTTGACTTAGCTAGTATGTAGCTAGTATCGAAAATACAGCCACCGTCGGGACTGGAACTCTAGGACCTCTGTATCAGAGACACTGCAATTACATTCGTTGATGCCCTAAGCCATCTGAGCCAGTTCACTCACAGACACACCACACAAACACACATAACACACAGATACACCACTCACATACACAAAGACACACACCACACACAGACACACCACACAAACGCACACAGAAACACCACACATACACACAGTCACACCACACAAACACGCACACACACACAAACACACCACACACATACATACACACACAGACACACACACACACACCACACACATACACACACAGACACACCACACACATACATACACACACAGACACACCACACACTTACATACACACACAGACACACCACACACTTACATACACACACAGACACACACCACACAAAGACACACACAGACACACCACACACACATACACACAGACACACCACACACAGACACACCCACACACACACACACACTGCTCGTGTGAGGCGCGTCCCCGTACAGTGCCGGCAAGGGCGCGTGCCGCAACCGCCGCCCGCTCGCGGCGCGGCGCGGCTTATCGCGCGCTTATCGGGCGAATGAAGGTTGGCGATAGGCCGCGCCCGCCGCCGCGCCGCCAGCCTCTGCGCCAGGCACTCCAGATGGCCTTGTTCCAACACGGGAGGAACGAGTGTAGTGGATGTATGGTGAAGAGGGTTTCATTTAGGCACTGTATGAACCGTTCGTTGTCCTTGAAGGGCATAATGGCATTTATTGCGTTGTCTACGTTTGTATAAATTATTAGCACAAACGTTTCATCAATTCAGTACATTCAGAGATTATCTCGCTGTAACTCAATGCAATTATCTCTTTATATATTGGTATAGGTTGTAACCTCACAGTATTTATTATCGTAAACATCACGTAATTATCACTGCAATGATATGCTGTTTGTGCATATACATATCTGAATCACAACACAATACAATTTAATGATACATTAGAAAAATTGCGGATGTTGTTTCCATGTGTGCTTGAAATGAATGGAAGGAAGGTAATGGAAGATATCAAGGATAAAATACTTTTCCGATTTACATCGAATTAATGATTCAAGAGACTTCATACAATATTTGAAGTATAATATAATTCTATCAACTACGGTTATTAAGAGTGATTCATTATCATCACAGTGATATTAGTATACTACATTGAAAAAACAATAGCGTGGATGCCTAATTTTGTAGCTGAATTAAAACACAAGTGTGTATGATTGAATAGTAAGGTTATCTTTCCGGAGAAGCGTTATAACTTCCATTATTTCTTCAAATGATAACTCTTTACACATTGCATTCCAACGCAGTTTTCACTCTTCGTTCAATTGAAAGTTAATGATTACACTGAATCGATATATTTACAATTTTATTGATAAATTTCAATTTTATATTTGATCAATCTCGCGCATTAAGTTTAGAAGTAATAAACTCTCTTGCAAAAACAATTGTTAATGATTACACTGAATCGATATATTTACAATTTTATTGATACATTTCAATTTTATATTTGATCAAACTCGCGAATTAAGTTTAGAAGTAATAAACCCTCTTGCAAAAACAATTGTGCCAATAAATTAAGGAATTATTTTAAAGTCTGTTTCACAACTATTTATGTAATTCTATTTTCTTCTTATTGAATGTTGAAGAAAGCGGAGGTCGTTCAATTATTTTTAGTTTCTCGGACTTACTGACGTATGAAGAGAAAGTATTGTAATCGTGAGTCGGAAGACGACAAATTTTCGACACAAAAACTTATTGTCGGGCCCTGGTAAAGAAAAAGTGGATTAATCCACTTTTAATAAGGAAGGAAATTGAATTTCTGATTGTGACTGATTCTGAATTTCTGATGATGTTTATTATACAAAAGACTTGAACTTCCGTATTTGAATCACATTGCAAAGCTCTGCATAGCAATGCAATGTGGTGCTGTACAGTGAAACGAAAGTGACGAGAATGGGTTATTTGTGTGGATTTTATTCAACATTTCAAGTAGAAATGTACAATACCATTATAATAATTTTCATATTTATCGATGATACAGTGACAGATGTTATTCTATACATTTTCATTATCTGACACCGGACAATACTCGATTTCAAATTAATAATTCTATCATCTCCGCTCTGTTTTTCGAACTTATTTAATCATGCAGATATATTACAGATTATACAGACACACAAAATAAAAAAAAAAAAAAAACGTTGTCATACCGAAAGACTTGACACCTGTTTATGTATGTACATGCGCTGAATCCGAATCTGAAGCTAGCGCCGCAATATTCAATTTTTTTAAATCGCGAAAACCCACAGTGAAAGTGTATTTTTGGTTTTCGGAGGTTATTGTCAGTTCCAAAGACTTGACTCATGTTTATCTCTGAATATCTACACGCTGTATGTAAATTTGAAACCAGAATTGCGTCACCAGAACCACCGAAGTTCAACATTCACTATGTTGCTTCAAATACCGAACTGTTGTATTTCGACAGATACTAAAATAAAATTTTACGTGTTTATAGACAGGCCTAACTATAAGAGAAAGCCCGAGTTTCTACGAAGTTATTATGAACGATTTATTTTGTAAAAATCCGATAAACGTTGAAAATAAACTTAACGTTATGAAAAGTTGTAATGAAACAATTTCTTCTTTTAAATTTATTTCTTCTCCTTCGACAATCTCTTTCTTTCGAGGTGGTTAATTATACAATACACATTTTTTTCCTTTTTGGGAATGGTCATTCATAATCAGTGACTTTTATTACTCAGAAGAACGTAATATAAATTGGCTAAGTTAAAAGAAGCGAGGTAGGAGGTGGTTGCAGTTGATAGTTTTGGGAAAATAGTATGGTGGTTTGAACAGGTGGACTTGACAGAACATATGGATTTGATACGCGGGTAAGATGCAAAAATGCGACCTAGGCTGAAGATAAAGAAGCACAAAAAAAAGTACAGGTTTTGATAAAAATTGTGAGCTACTCGTGTTCTAAACAAAGGAACAGTAACTCCTAAAGGAAACAAATATAAAAGGAAAACAACCAACTTCTCTGGGCTCGTCTTCGCCCCCCCCCCTCCTTGGTACGCGACTGTTACTAAGTTTTTCATTTGTGCTGTAAAATGTAGCAGGACGGATTTCCGAGGTTTTCATCGCCTCGCGACGCAGTTCAAACCTTTGACGATGCCCCAGCCCCTAACCGCTCTGTTGTGCGCAGGCCCGCCCCCGCCCCCGCCCCCGCCGGAGGTGCACCCTTGCATAGCCTGCCTGCACTCGAGTCAACGCGCCGCTCGTGTTAGGAGAGCAGCGGTAATTAGGGAGCACGGACGCTTTCGCTGTTTGTTCTCGCCTGCGCGCCCGGAATGTGTACAGCTATTGCCTCAGAGGGCGAGGAGGAGGAGGGCTTGCGCACTCCATAGTGCACCCAGGGGTGGGCTAACACGTAGGCGGACGATGCGCGTGCTTGGGGCCTGCGATGGGGAGGGGCCACCGAGAATTTGGCAAACAAAGTTTTATATCGGTTCGAAAACTACATTTTAATCACATCTGTGTCAGTTGCGAGGTTATGATTTATTTGCCTATTAATTTTGATTACATAATATGGTAAAATATTTCAACGTTATTAAGGATCCTTCAGACAATTGGGGTAAATGTCTCGGTAATTTTTCAGGGTCCTTAAGACATTTATTCGGCCTCGGGTGCGCCTTGGCAAGATACTTCCTTTAGGAAGTCGGGTGTTATTTTCTGACTTTATCCCATGTAATAATAATAATAATAGTAATAATAATAATAATATTTGGCGTTTTGTTGCTATTTGTTATTTAAGTTTCGTAATTCTACTTGCATATAAAATACATTGTTTACATTTTATTTGTTGTAAAATCTAAACGATAATATATTACTCTTTAATAATGAGGATAATTTTTTGAGATTCATATTTTAGAAAGAACTACAGAACCTTCTAAATTGTTGTTTTCAACAAGCTGTGGCAGTTTTCCAATATGAGGTACTCCATGCTTCTATCAAAACGAACCGTGGATTACAGCACATCAGCATTGGGAATTCAATGACCTCCCCCTGTTGAAAACAGTCCCATTTAATGCAAGCTATGAAATAGACCAGAAAATATGGTTCCTTGGTGTAAAGAAATGTTAGAAAGCGGGAGATCTATTTGATCACAGCACTCTCCGTCAAATAAAAAAAACTCTAACTTCAATGGTTTACAAGGTACGAAAAATAAGAGTTAGAGCAAACTGGGTGGATGCGTAATGACTTCAGGACATGACGTGAGTATCAAGAACAACAAGTCGTGCCCATGCAGCTGCTTGAAGACAACGCCAAATGACGCTAAATATTCTAATATACAGGAGAGTATTTAGAACGTATTTATATAAAAGAGGTTTACAAGTCGTAACATGACGAAACAGTGATTTTAACCGAAATAGTCACTATTGACAGAATTAAAGAGCATTCAATTTTGGGTCAATTGTGTCGTCAACGCGTTAAGTTATATCCAGTGTTAAAGTGGCAATCAACGGATGAAAATGACCATCTTTATGTGCAAATCCAATACACAGTCTTCCAAACTCGGTATCATGTAAATAATATTTTAGAATGCAAAACATTATAGAACAAATGGTGAGTATCAAATTTTGCAATCTGTGAGCACCTAATATGTCAAATTCTGATGTAAAAGATATTTGAAGTTTTCCATTTTGACATAGACGCGAATCTTCGCGTTAAAGGTTCTTGTTGTTCCGAGTAATAGACAATAAAAATGATAAGAATTAAAACTCTCTTAACTAAAAAATAATTTTAAAAAATTGAAAATATTAATTTAATTAAACTACAGGAACTATCAAATTTGGTGACCGTGAAATCCGGGAATATGGCAGAAAGAATCTGGGCAGTTGTTGAAGCAAACAATTGATTTTAATGATTAATTATAATTTAATAAATTTCATAATATTAATGACGATGCAGATCATTAACCCTAAGAACGCGATTGAAAAAAACGAATCTTATTCAGTCTCACTTTCCTTTTGGTGCACAAAAATGCGTGGGTTCATAGTTGGCCGCTGTTCATGTTCACGGCTGTTCAGGAAGACAGTCTTTGTAGGTTTGCGATTCAAGGATCAAGTTTAATTCATTTTTCTAATACTCGTTTCCTACATCTGGTATGGAAATAACGGTTTTTAATAGTCGAAACAAAATAACAAGTACAGTAAGTAAAACTCCGAGATGTATGTGTGGATATAAAGGTAGAGCAATTGTGACTGACCTGTCTCTTCCAGAGCCTACAAAGAAGCCATTCTTCGCCAGATTCTTGATTATAGTTGAAATATTATTATCTGTTGTGTTTGTGCATAACTGACTTTTGCATGCGAAGCATATCACCACTCTCCGGCATCGAATACAACCACCTCATTCCCTTTGACGCTTGCAGGAACAGGCACTTTCAGGCACTTCTCGTGCCACTATTTCTTTGCAGGTAGTAATAGGGAGAACCCGTGTTTTGTTTTTTTCCACCCTACTCGGCAGGATGTTTCTCTTGTACGACCTGGCTGTAAGTCGAGAGGAGTGTGGACGAGCGGCAGCGTGAGTCGGGAAGTCTAGTGGTTTCTGTCAGGTTATTTATTATTTTGGTGTTGTGCTCGAATCAAATTGTGTTCAACGAAGTTTGTCTTCGTATGCCAATAATAATGACTTCAAGAAGTTTGTGCCCCATTGTGACTCATCTGCAATAACACAATCAGCATCGAATATCACATATCCTTAAAATTGTTTTTTCCCCCAAGGTCTTAAACTTATTTTTAACCTCACGGGCATTGTGACATATTTTTCTAAAGGAATACGGGAGTAAGTTTTGATTTTTGACTATGTAGGATACAGCGCTTTGTAATTACAATCGCAAAACTGAAAAAAAGTGTGAGCATTACGAGTTTCATGCCCGAATGTAAGCTCTTGTCAAAGACGATGTAAACAGGTTATTTTAATTTGACGTGATAAACAGCCATGAAAATCTGCTTTCCGACATTTACGAACACCAACGGCTCCAATACGTCGCCAACGTGCACAATGAATTTTCTTTCCTTGGAAGGGATGGAATCTTACTATTTTAAGCTATTTCATTGTTTTAATCATATTTAACATTCTTGTGTAAAGTTCCGTATATTATATATTATGACAATTATAATATTTTTTAATTAATAGTAAATTGATGTTCCCAATAAATAAATAAATTGTTCTAATCTATGTCAAATCTATTGTTACAATTTGTTACATTGTTTCGACGTTTATTTGGACTATGTGTTATTTTGCCCTTCATCAAGCTTAAAATAAAACAACTTATCGTTATGAAAAACATACACTTTATTACTGTTTAAAACACATATTACGTGATCAATTGGACGCGCACATTTAAGCCAAAACAAGGCCAGAGTGAAGGTGGATTTCCTCGTTGGGAGATTCCGAGGATCGCAAAAAGAGTTTTGTGCACGAATACGTCACAAAATTATGTTTCTGAGGGACAGTCAAATGTTCTTCGCAAAGATTTAAACGTCCAGTGTGCAATTTCCAGCGTCCAGTGAGGAATGTTACATTGTATTTAAATTTTGCTTAATTTTACATTTATTACGTTGTTATACATCACAGACTTATATCAACATGCTCAGATGGTTTGAAAGAAATTGGTGACGGGAAACGAAAATCGTCTTGCTCTCTGCAATTATTTAGGTTAAATTTTAAAGAAATCAATATTTTAATCTCGTTTTAGTTTGTCTAACAATTTTATATTTGGATACTCTTGACCAAAACTAATTTTGAGTTAAGCATCACAATATTATTGCTTTATTTAATAATTGTTTAATATAACATTTAATAAAAAAATTGGAGCCTTTTTTTGAAACGTTTTAAAATATCTCAGAAGCTTAATGTAAAGTACATACAAAATTAAAATATCGGTTTCAAATCCCAGGGTCCGCGACATCTGTTAAAACGATTGGTGAATATTAATTTTGGAGAAAACGGGCTGAACGGTTAGCGGTGCTAGCGGACACACACACGGTCAAATGGCCGTTATTATAAATTATAAATTGTATATTAAAAATTGCCGTTAATCGATTTTTTGTTGTATAGGACGCACAAGACATGTATTTACACCACGTGTTAGAGGATTTTTTTTATATTTAGCAAGTGGATTTATCCACTTTTTCCTTGACAGGGACCGGCAATAAGAGTTTTTGTGTCGAAAATTCGCCGTTTTCCGACGCACGATTACAATACTTTCTCTCCTTAAGTTAGTAAGTGCGAGAAAGTAAAAAATAATACAAATATATTGGAACCCGACAAAGTAATATAAATATATAGATAGAAAAGAAGATGATTTTAAAACTAGAGCAAGAAGTGGATGATTCCCTTTTTAGGCTTGCTGTCCTGGATAAGAGAAACGTTGTGAGATACAAATTTCGTCTCATTATTTAGCAGGGAACTTTCAGGCCGCCTTCGCATGGTACGCCAAGAGCCGGCTGCTTGCCGGGTCTGTCCGGGTCGCTGGAAATGCAGCGACGGCACGGGCCGCGCGGGTTGGGGGGGGGGA
>BOPP01000048.1:1665718-1685375 GCA_017312745.1 Gryllus bimaculatus | reverse complement strand
CCGTCCCCACCCAGCGCCCTCGGCCCCCTCCGGCGCGGACTAGAAGACGCCGGAGCGGTCGCCCTTCTCCCTTCTGCGCTTCCGCACGCGCCCTGCTCCTCCGCCCCTCTCAGCTGATCCCGGCGAAAATCAATCGCTCTGATTGAGAGACGAAAGAAGAGCTACTGAGGCCGCTCGTCTACCTCGTCAGCCCTCCATCACGGACGGGAAATTGCGACTGGAGCAAAATGGATTTTGTTGTTCGCCAAAATTTGTTTCGCGTTTACAAATGTTGCTGCATATTGTGCCACTGCACCAGCGATTTGCTGCGGAGAGAGACATTTTGTGGGGTTGTGTTTGGGGATTTAGAATTTGACCCTCAACATTTAAAAACATATATTTTCAAGTGTTTTGCCGATTGAATATTGGAAACTTCTGTAAAAGGAACTGTTTCTTAGGAAAAGAAATCGTTAACATTGAGAGCAATGAAATAAAATAAGCCTAGACACCCTCTCCATCTTCTCCTTGATTTTATTTTTCCTCACTTTTGAGTCCAATTTCTGGTAAGAGTCTCATGAATTGTGTACAACTCTTCTAAGGCTGGAACCGTTGCAAGAAGATTCGAAACGCGATAACCACAGGCCTCCACATCATCTTGGAAATGGGCAGTGAAGCGTCAAGTTGCCTCCAACAATATTGTGGAATAATAATGCTAGGAAATTATGCGTTGCCTACAGAATCCATTTGCCCATATTGTACCATGTGTACACAGCCAGTGTGACCTGCCGTTCTCGGGTTCGCGTAGGTCGTTCTTTGTTTTCTCGAAGAAAGGCGCTCCTCTGGTTGTACACAAGGAAAAAGTGCCACGAATTTTGCTGCTCTAATTTCTGACCAAGGAACTGTTATCCAGTTTAAGAAATAATTAAAGTAACAACTGTCAAGTTTCGCTTCTCCATCGAGAAAGGCACACACATCATTTAATTGTTCTCCATTGAACACTGCTCCTTTAATACAATAATGGAGTTCTAGCATTTCTGGAAGAATTGAGTTAATAAAGTACAATCAATTGCATCTAAAGACCATTTGTCATTTTTTGTACATTCAAACTCTCATGTTTCCTTCAAATATATTCTGGCTTGTGGAAGAATACATTTAGGCGATATTTTTTCCAAATTTTGATTTAGTTTTGATCGAAACTTGATTCGGATATGTAATCAGGGAGGTGCCAAAAAATCGACGTGATATGGCCTCTTCACGACTGTCACAGATAAGGAATTTGAAGGACGCTGCATTTTTAAAGTCTTTTTCCAAAGAAATTCGAAAGTCATATTGACTTATTTGTCACACTAGATCACAACTCGTTTGCAATGAACACAGAATGTTGTAGTTCAAAAAATCATTTGACATTTCAATCACTAACGCCGTTAAGACTGTATTTTGTGATTTCGACCGTGTGTCGTTAAATATTCTTCATACACGTTCTTAGATACAAGAAAAATGATAAGGTAACCCTTTTTTTCAAGAAATTAAACTCTTGCACTATATTTTTAAACAAGTAAGTTGTTTTGATTGTTCGAAATGAACGGCGGACTGTTAAATTCTTTAACATACACCGGCCGTTTGAAATGACTTTTCATTCCTCTGTTTGGTTTGTGTTGTGTTAATATAGTGTCAAACGATACAGTATTAAGAAAATAACTTAACAATTAGAACTTCCAATACCAGTAATACAATGCTAGATTCTGTAAACACCTTGGATTCGTGAGTGTTTATTTATCGAGAAGAAAAAAAGATGATTGGAAACGAATAAAATGGCTCTCGGTTCTTCGTGCGATCGCGAAGTGGAGAACACCGCACTCTACTAAGTTACGACGCACTGCCACGAAATCCGATTAACAATAACCAAAAAACACTCAATACTCACAAATTATACTTATGTAACGCTGATTAACACGACCTCACTTTTCACAGTTGTAATGGCGGTCAGCTGATTAACTACTACATTCGGGGTAGGCGATTGGTTGATTCTATAGTTTAAGGTAAGAGTTGTGTGAATGCCGATGCTTCTGTTTGGATGTTGCTTAGGAATGGCACTGGTGTCACCTCGCGACCCCGAACTATTAGCACATTTTACTTTTGACCTTCATCACAGCTGACAATGCATTTCATTGAAAACTGTTAATCACGTGAGTTCCGTCCGGTCAGCCAAGGGCAAACTGCATGACCGACCGCGGAAGCGGTGCCTTCAACACACTTCAATAAAACTTACGGATGGTGCCCATAGATTATATCTGGCTATTATAATCAAACGTTTTTCAAAACCTTACATTGAAATGCCCCGTCCTGAAAATGTCATGTCATGAAAATGTACCCATATCGTGACATTGATATTAAATACAAGAAGAGAAAAAAAAAGTATGTTCAAAGTATTGTCTACACTGTTACTTATAGTATTCAGATGAACTAAAAATCGAGATCACTCCGCACATAAGAATAAGAACTTAAATAATGCCGATAGAAGAAGGAAAATGTTGCGAAAATCATAATGGAACCGACGTCAATTGACGAATACGAGACAAGTTTACAAAATCGCTTAAAGTAAGACTTCTAAACTCACGTATACTGGTCAAATAGTTATCAAATAGTACTAATCATGTGTGTGATTGTCAGCTAATCGTTTTATAAAATAATTCCTTTTATAAAACAAATTACATTTCCTTTTTTATCTAAAAAAAGGAAGTTGATAATAACTACCGGATTTTTTGTATTACAGTAAAATGTTACATATAAAAATGTAACCAGAAAGGCAAGAGATGTAGGTAACTTCAAAAACTACTAGCAAAATGTAATCACACAATTCAAGAGCTTATTCCCAAAGTGGTGAATGTCCTTGGAACACATTTTTCAGGAAGTGAAAGTATTTACATTTTGTCTCAAAGTTCAAGATAGGATTAAACTAGTTTCAAGTATTCAACACAGAAGAAACGCTCTTATTGAGCGTCTTAAGAATATACAGAGAGTCCCACGAATTATGGGAACATACCCCCATAATGTATAAACGGTTCCCGATATTGAAATACAGCTTACGCTCAACAATGTGGAAAAATGGTGTAAGTAATGTGCCGTAGAGATATTGTTCGAAATATTTTTAGTTTACGAGAAATTAAATCACCTTTAATTTTTTAAATGCAACAATGTTTTTTTTCTCATTTGTAATAGATATATCATAGATGAATGCAATGATGTAACATGTGTTAATGTTTTAATAGTATTTTGAGTATAAGATTATTCTTGGTGCATATGATTTGAAATTAAATGTACGAGATTTCCTGTAGCAACCCGACGAACTGTCGCCTTTGGGGAAGGTTGCCTTCGCGGCACCAACACGTTTGCGGGGAGAGTGGAGAAGCCGGGAGGGACACCTTCCCTAAAAGCGACTGTTGCCACAGGGAAAATTGCACTTTAAATTTAAAATTTCACGACAGAAAGTATAATTTTATACACACAATTCTATCAAAATATCAAGACATGTTACATCATTGCGTTCCCCTTTTTATGATCTATCTATTGCTAATGAGAGAAATATATTGTTCTATTTACAAACTCAAAAACTAAAAATATTTCAAACAATATCTCTACGGCACATTACTTGCCCCATGATTCCAAATTGTGGAGCGAAAAATATATTTCGATATCGGGAACCGTTTACAAGTTTTGGGTGTGGCCCATAGTTGGTGGTATTTCCTGTACGTTCAGGTAAATGAAGTTAGTAAATACGTTAAGGCGGCTCCACACATGCGGCCTTTGGCGAATCCCAAGCAACCCCTCGCCGAATCTCGAGTAGTGTGGACGGGTTGCTTGCGATTCGCCGAGCACCGAACATTCGGTATTCGCCCTACTCTCCGCGAATACCGAATGTGTGGAGCCGCCTCTACTCTGGGAATACGCTCTTCAACTGTGCTCATTTGCGCGGCGTGGGGGTGTGTGAGCGGGGCCCCGGGGCGGCACTCACCGAAGTCGGCGCCGTCGTACGCGCGGTCGCTGGGCTCCAGCTTGACGGGCGCGCGGCCGTACCCCGCCAGCGCCGGCCGCTCCGACCTGCAACACAGCGCCACCCTTTGCTCGCCGCGCCAGCTCGCCCCGCCAGCTCACCCGCCAGCTCACCCGCCTGCTCACCCGCCTGCTCACCCGCCTGCTCACCCGCCTGCTCACCCGCCTGCTCACCCGCCTGCGCCCCGCGGAGCAACTCCGGGGAACTCGAGGCGGAGGCGGAGAGACCCGTCTCCCTCGGAGGGACAATGCACGAAAGCAAAGTCATAGAGCAATTTGGGGTGAGTTTAGACCACCGAGGGTGACTTTACATCGTAAATACTGTTTGTTTAATATAATAAATGTTTTGTTATTTTTACTTAAACTTAAGGCGGCATCAACTTCTAGGTCATTAGCGACCACTATTGCATTTAACGGTATGGTAACTGTGAAGACGACACGATATGTTGATGATAGGGGGTGAAACTACGTATACACATGCAACCATGCCCGAGGCGGGACTCGAACCAGCGATCCTTCGGTCCGAGATCGCTACGGCACTACTGCCTTGACGATCTCGGCCATACAGTCCGTCTTAAAAGTTCGTTACATTAAATGTTAGCGTTTGTTTTTTCAGTTATTTTAACCAATAATCGATTCCATCGATAAGTCTCAATGGACTAATGGTTAAAGCAACCAAAAATACAAATGGCAACATTTAATTTAATAATCACTTATTCAAGTGGTGCATGGTGCAAAGCTACCCTTCATGGTTTAAAGTCACCGCAAGTGGCTGTACTCATGAATTACAGCATGAGATGAAATTCGTGACTTAACGAATTTACCTTCATAGATAAAAAATATAATAAAACATTCAAATGATACAAATATGACATTCAAAACATATAAATAAAAATGAACCTAATAACACACACTCAACTTGCATTTTCATGTGGTATAACTTCTAGTTTGAATTATCTAATAATTCGAATTATATATTGCCGAATTAAACAGAGTCATCTTTAGAAGTCCTTCATTTATTTGCGCCTTTTAGTCTTTTAGTTGAAGAATTTACAACAAATTTCAAGGGAGTAGTTGCAAAGAGCCGGGGAGTTTTTTTTAATGATTAAGTCTTTACTCCAATCAGAGACAAACATCGAAGTTAGCTATATAATGTCGAAAGAACTGGGATGAGTCAATTTTTACTCCTACTACAATATTCACTTATGTAATTTTTTTAGGAAATACGAAAAAAGTTTCTCATACTAAGACTCATTTGACAAAAATAAGTTTTAATCCTATTATTTCTAAAACATCATCTACTGCACCTCATCTACATCATCTTAAGGTTACTATATCTAAAAGACATTTATTGCATTAAAACTTAAGTTGTTCTAAAAACGATAATACGTCCACGTTAATACATTGCTTATGGATATAGTCAAATAAATAGGCGAATGAAAGAAGTGTGGAAATGACTTCATTCTGCCTGTAACATTATCCTTGCGGTCGAAGGAAGAATGAATGATATCTTACCCACCGGTCTATCTAATACATTGCACTTGTGTTATGTTCATTACTGCTAGTTTGAGATAAATAATTACAATGAGAAATGAATTCATATTTTCTGGAAGAATATGAAATATTTTTTTGAAAACATTTCTTCATGAAATAAAATACAGTGAACTTTGTGATATTCTTTCTGGTTGTCAAATGGCCCACTCATAAATTTCCCTTATTCTATATTTCATGAACATTTCATAATTCTTTAAAGAAAGGCAGAAGTTAAAGACGCCAGTGGAAATTAAGAATAAAAATATATCGGTAAGACAAATGACAAATCATTTTTGAGTTATGTGAAGAAATTAATTTAGAAATATTTTTACTATAGCAAATATTTCATACAGATAGCTCAAAAACAGCTGGCGTATTAAGTAAAACCATTATCTTTGGCTGTGAAACAAACTGTTCCGCACAGTATACCAAGATGCCAATTTTGAGAGTGTTATTATTCTTGTGCACCGACATTTTTAGTTTTACACAGACGCATATGCTAATTAAAATTTTATTTTCTTACCATTCTCTCAATATGATCCGCATAACAACAAAATTCGGCACAGCAAAGCCCTTGTTTCCCAAAATTTTCATTCGCAAAAACCCTGGCCCTGCATGTGGTTAATTGTTAATTCCGAACAATATTTGAACGCGGCTCCATTGCATAAAAGCAAAAGCGCGGCTGTAGCTTTGTCAGTATTTTGGAGAGCTCCCAGCTTAGCGGGGGAATCTATAATACGCAGCTCGACGTCTGTTAATCCCAGCTTCGCGTAAATACCGCTATGTTGCTGGTCCGATGAATAATTTCAGGCTCGCATGAATGTTAATATAACGGCTGGGCGCAGCAGCCGACAACCCCCTTTGTCAATGACAGCCCCGGCCGCCGCTGACGCCTGTGCCCTCTGTCTCCAAGCTGTTCGAGGAATTGGTTCGAAGGTCGGACGAGTATTCAAAAAGGGTGATCTGGGCTGTCCGGGTGACGCCGCGTCGAAGGCTGAGTTGCCGACGTTTCGACCATCCTGTCGTGGTCTTCCTCAGGGCTGGTATGCAAAGTTCGAGTCGAAGCTTTGAGATTTTGAAGAATAATAATCAAAATCGCATATCAGCCCTGAGGAAGTCCACGACAGGATGGTCGAAACGTCGGCAACTCAGCCTTCGACGCGGCGTCACCCGGACAGCCCAGATCACCCACATGACTCTGGTCGCGGAAGCCTACGACTTCGAGTATTCAAAAAGTTTGGCCTTTACGATATATTCAGAGTTTTTTTTGTGTGTTATTTAAGGTCGCATCAACTACTAGGTCATTAGCGACCACTATTGCTTGTAACGGTATGGTAACTGTGGGTTGACGCGATAATGATGATGATAGCGGTTGAAAGGACGAAACACAATACAACCATGCCCGACGCGGGACTCGAACCCGCGATCCTTCGGTCCGAGTTCGCTCAGAGTTTAGTAATTTTAACTATACACACAATTCAACTATCAGATATTTATTCTAAATGATACATGACGTTACGTAAGGGTGGAAATCACAACTTTCAATAAAAAACTGCACGTTTATTTCTCATCTTCAGTTATAATAGTATTGTACAAGAATTGCCAGCAACGTTTTCTAATATTGTTTGCATCTTTTATTATTTTTCACATTATAACTGCAATGTAATTTTATCAACATATTTATCTTTGTATTTTTCTCTCATTCATTATTCGGCTGCAAATCTCATTTTTTTCGGATTTACTCAATCGCTTAAGGCGAGTGCCGAAATGGTTTTTTATTTCGCATTCCCAGGAGTAAACATCAATTCTCGCCCCATATAAAGACAATAATATAAGATATTTGTGCGTTCAGGTGGAAGAGCCGGTTATGTAGTCTCCTGAGCATTGCCGTAATAAAAGCATCATTCCCTATATAACAATAATGGATAAGTTATGAACTACGAGCAAATGCAGATTATTGATGGTAAAATTTACCCTCGATTCTTATCGTTACTTTGGATTTTACGCTTTTTTACGCTTAGGAATCAAATCTTATTTTACATGTCTGTACCAAAAGTTACTATTAAACAAATATTAGACTCGCTATTATTTAAAATGAATGGACTTTGATTCATTCCTTCAGTTGATAGCAACCTACAACGCGACTTACGAGTAATACGGATGTAAAAGTTTGAGAACACAATCTTCCTCATTAAAAGAGTAATCGGCTTTCTCATTTTCTTCGCCATGTTTCTTGTAGTCTAAGCTCGAGCATTTTAATGACTTTCTGGACCTAACCGGCGTTTCTTGGAGTAACCCTTTCTTAAAACGTCGTTAAAATTTCAGAAGTAACTTCTTTCGCTGCTCTAAGGAATGTTTCTCAAGGTAATTTCATGCCTCTTTTCTGCGAAAGACGAAATCTGTAATATTTACGAGCTCTTGAATATTCTTCTCCATAAATACCTGAAACAATCCTAAAACTTTTATTCAATTTTTTTAATCTCAATTTTTACAAGTCTCTCTTTTGTCTCAAAAAATTATAAACGTAGCATCATTTAAACTGACGAACATGCTTACTTGAATTCACAAGATTCCCTAATTATAAATCATGAAACAGATTGTGGAATTTTTATCATTAAGAAACAAAGAATTGCACAGAACATTGTTCTTTGTTTTCTGATATTAGCTCCTCGATACATTATCTACCTTTAAACAAAAAACATTAATTTTTATCTCCCATAGTATCAGTTTCTCAGAAATTATTAGTGACATCATTTTGAAAATTGTTTTCGTAGGTTTTTAAAAATGTATTTGATTTTTTTTCAAATATCCCATGAACTCAAATAGAAAGAATCCTTTTTATCAACCTAAATGTAGATGGGAGTATATTACTTTTGTTGAGTTAATAGATTAATATAATTTAATTGGGAGACAAAAATGAAAATATTTATCTGTGGAAATAGTTCTGTCTATAATCAGTATTATAAACCGCACATTTAAGCTAATGGTGCTACCGACTAGCACAGATTTCCTCTAACTAGTTTCCCCACCTTTTTAAGTCTGAGTTAGCTTGTCAATTTTGCCCCACCATCAACCCACCTACCATCTGTTGGCGCTTAAAATGCATTTATTCATATTTTTTCATTTTTTTGGTCTCGTAATGGTAGGATTGAAATATGGCTTTTATTATAGAAAAGTAAAACCTAATCATCTTTGCAAATTTTCATTGAAAAAATTGGCGCCGTTTTTGAGAAAATGTCGTTTGGGCATCTTTGAAAATTCACAAATTTGAAATCATTTCAATTTGTTGAGTTTCAAGAAACTACATCAGAAAACTTTTGAAGCACGTGTACTCACAAATAGAAGAATGTACAAAAACGCCCTTGATCGAAATATTAATGCCGTGAGAGGTATTTAAAAAAATACATTTGTGTAATGTTTGAAAAACCAAAAGTAAGTATCATAATCGCGTTTATGTCATGTTATCCATGAAATTTGCACTATCCGCACAAACACTTTAAAGGAAATTTATGAGGCTTTTTTAGAAAATATTGCTTTTATGTTGTTCATTATTCAAAGTTACGTGAAACCTATTCATGTTTTTTTTAAATAACGAAAATTAATTAAAAATTGTGGATGACAAATTTCATTTGATAAAATTCGCGTCTTCAAAATTATAGTATTATCAGGGGTCCAATAAATTTTACCCTTTTGAGTTTTCGAAAATTCGGAGTTCACAGTAAAGTTGATGGTAAGCTACTTTTATAAGTTTATTTCACTCTACTTCTTCACGGCATCGCCCCTTTCGGGCAAGCTCTGAGCTTGTCTCCCGGCATGTGGGGTAGTCTAGTGCGTGTAAGTGTGTGTAAGTAAGGGGGTGTGCTTAGGACAAGGAAGAGGAAGGAAAGATTGCGCGCGGTTCGAGGGCCTATTTATTAGGGTACGGCTCCGGCATTCGGGTGGTGTTAATCGGAGAAACCATGGGAAACTGCCGATCAGAGCAGCCAGCCACTAGAATTCTCCAGAAAGCGGATGAATTCTTTCTGAGCATCTCGCTAGAGTCCAAAAGCCTGCCAGAGTCAGGAGTGGAACCTAGGACCTCCCGGTCAGAGGCACTGCAGTTGATGCCCTGAGCCACCTGTCCCGGTGACAGTGTTGGTGAATGTGTGCCATCTGGGAGTGGGGGGTGAAAGGTCTGAAGCCGCGTGAGTCCCCTCCCACTGTGTGCCAGCAACAGCCTTCCTCGAAGCGCGCCTGAAGGCGTGGGCCCGCTCGTTCACGCGGGGTCGCTTCGGAAGCGCCCTGCCCTGCCAGCCGCCCCCGCCGCCGCTCCCAGCGCCGCCGCCCGCAGCGGAAGCGAGAGCTTCAAGGCCGAGGGGGAAGCGGCGCTCTCCCTGGCGGCCCCTGGTGGCAACTGGGGCAAGCAGACGTATTCGCACACACCACTCGCGGACGCCACAACACGCCCCTCTAGCTCACGCCCATCAGCTACGCTCGGGCCAGGCAAGCGAGCGATTCTTTTGGATCTCCTTTCTGCCAAATCTTATGGGGAGCGTGATCGAACACTAAAACCTACAAATGATTTGCATTTATTTAACGAAAGCTGACTAACTTGTTTTCACTTTCCCGTATACGTACGTATATACGAAGTAATATACGTAGTTGAGGGATAGCTATGTAATGGTGCGGAAAATCGACTTCCAGATTTCAACGGAAATACATGTTTCGGGGTCCTTTAATACCGAAAAAGTGGTTCTTTTGAAAACGTCTGTCCGATAGTCCGTCCATCTGTCTGGCAGTCCGTCTGTGAACACCACTAGAGCCTAAATCATGCATACGATCTTTTCCAAAATGAATATTCCCCGGTCGATCTGGCTCTACTCGAGCCACCGTGATTTTGAGAACCATTCTTTAAAATTTGGGGGCACTTTACATGAAGACCCCCGGACAATTTCAAAATGTTCTCAAAAATAGCACCAAATGTTTACTTTAAATTTGTTGAATAAAGTAAAATAAACTTATAAAGGTGGAATATTTCTAATTTTTACGGTTAACTCCAGGTATCTCCCCTCAGCGAGGCACTTCCGGATCGGGGACAAGCTCCAAGTTTCGGTCCGGTCTCTCGACATTGGTGATAATGTGTGTGTCTTATGAGGTGATGAAGGGACTGAGGAAGGTAAAATTGCGGGTGGTCTGCGGTTTGTTGTGGTTCTGCTCCGATATTCGCCTGGTATTGTTTGGAAAAACCATAGAAAACCATCAGAAGGCCGGTAGAAATTTCTCCCAGACAGCGGCTGAATTCGACCTGGCTCTGTAGCTAGTGTCGAAAATCCGCCACAGTCGCTTCAAAGGCAACGACTTTCTCTGAACCTTACAACCAATATCTGACTTGTGCTAGGACTGTGATTCTTTCCATTATTTCCGCGATCCGAAGGACAAATGCATTAAAATAGTTTATTTGCGAAGCGACAATTCAAGAAAAGAGCACTTCAAAATTTAAACATGTTTAACGAAATATAACTCCAATGAATTACGCTTTGATTAATCGTAAAGTAGGGCGAGTTTAATATAAACTATGACAAAAATGAATAGCGCGTGCTCTTCTGTATTCAGGATAATGGTCTGTCCGTTTAATGCCGTGCTTCACTTTTAATTTCTTTAAAAAGGAATTCATTTTAATATTTTTGCTTACTTTTTGACATAATTTGTATCAACCAATACAATTTTCTTTTTAGTAACGCTATCAAGACAAAGTAAATCACTCATGAAAACTAACCCTTACCTCTAAACTCCACTCACTTCAGTAACATGTCCGAGTTATCAGCTAGCGATTAGGCGTATTTGCCTGGAGAAAGAATACAGTTCGAGGGGCGATGCGTTCTTCATATAGTGATTTTCGATGGGACTGCTATGCTAGGTATGGGTTATAATTTATCTGATATGGAAATACATCAAACACTCGAAATTGCACCACACGTTTACTACGTAAGTTGCTACGTAAACAAAAAGGGTTGTTAAAAATTTAGTTGAGGAATCCTACATATACAGATAGATAAACTGTCTTTGACTTTTTTGTTCTTCGTAATGTGGTGCAGAAGACTTTGGGAATTACTGGAAAAGACGTTGCATGACAAAGCACATGCGTAGGAAAGCGGCTTTAACAATTGTTGCG
Source organism: Gryllus bimaculatus (assembly GCA_017312745.1). Taxonomy (NCBI): domain Eukaryota; kingdom Metazoa; phylum Arthropoda; class Insecta; order Orthoptera; family Gryllidae; genus Gryllus; species Gryllus bimaculatus. The sequence goes on along the minus strand of BOPP01000048.1, from coordinate 1,673,662 downwards.
GGGACTATAATGGAATACGCTCATTTACATTCCTATTTGATAATAATACAAATTAAAAGAAAGAAGATTTTAATTTTTGGTCAATATAATCATATAAATAGTAAATTGTATGTGTTATTTATTATTGTTTTATAATATTTCTTTAGTTTGGTCTTGGTGTTTTCGAGCAACCTCTCGATGGCCCGTTTGCTAGAGCACTGCTCCGGCATTCTTCTGATTTTGTTAGGAGAAACGACGGAAAGCTACCGATCAGAGCAGCCAAATTCTCCTCCAGCAGCTGAACCCGACCTGGCTCGTGTCGAAAATCCTGCCACCGTCGGCAAACCGGTTCCGAGTAATCGCCGCGTCCTTTCAGCGTGCCTCACCTGGCTGCGTAGTGCGGGTGCGCTTGCGCGTGCGCGTGCGCGTGCGCGTGCGTAGGGCCGTAGCCGGGGCCGAGGCCGGGCGCCGCGCACGCCGAGTAGGGCGGGGGCGCGGGCGCGGGCGCCGGCGGGTAGGGCGCGGCGGCCAGCGGCCCGGGCCCCGACGGCGCCGCCGACGCCCCCAGCTGCGAGCACGCCTTCAGCACGGCCGGCGAGCGCGGCTCCTGCTTCACCCCGCCGCCCCCGCCGCCGCCGCCACCGCCGCCGCCAGGCCCTGCAAGCACAACAGCCGACGTCAGTGGTTTCACCCAACAAGGGACGCCCGCGAAATAAATGACAGCCTGAAGACTGCTGGCTGTAGATTGCGTATCAGATTCAGACCATTGTCGTACAATTCAGCTACACAAATATACAAGACAATATTGAGACCCTTGATATATTATGCGCCTGCCTAATCTGGTTAATCGCAGCAAAAAACGACCAAAGGAAACTACAAATAGTACAAAACCAATTTCTCAGAAGTATTTCAAACGCTCCCTGGCATGTCACCAATGTATACAAATATTTATTTCTTAATATAATATATACATTTATACATATCAGTTGCCGTCTGGCTAAGTGGAAATTCTTACTTCTATAAGTATTATACATATATTTTTTATAATACATAAATCTATTCATCTGAATCTGCCTCGAGATCTACGCAGGGACTCCAGCTTGTCGTCTGGTGTTGCAGATCTTTTCTGTTGTTCCGCAGCTAGCTTCCTGTGGCATGGGGTGGAGGAGGGCGCCTCTGCGGACTCTGTCCCGCGCTATCTGTTTGCACTCACGCGGGGCCAGGTGTATACAAAGTTACACAACATCAGTTACACAAAGAATGCGACGTACACACTACAGGCCAAGGCCGACTCGCGCTCCGAGGGCTTATATTTCGCCAGGCGCCGGCAGTCTGTGTCCGCCGGACTCAGCCAATGCCCGCGGTGGCTCGCGGGCAGCTGCGTTGGAACAGCCTGCTAGACCATCATATCACCTATCCAGCTATCAACTTCTTCTCGAACATACCCCACTTCACTATCAGTTCATAGACTCGGCAAAAACCCTTCACATAGAACCGGAATACAAAAAAAAATTGCTCTTTCACATTTTCCTCAAGAAATTCTCCGCACTGGATCCCGACTAGAGGAGCCTGATCGATCACCTCAACCTCTGTATTAGTTTTAATTTTTAATTTAAGTTAGCTATTAAGCCATCCAACATAAGTATAGTTAATTTAAACAGAGTTATGTATTCAGCATCTACGTAAATTAATGAAAAAAAGAAAAAAATGTGTCCGATATTTTGTTCGTTTTGTTAAATAATTAATTAAGTAATTAAAATGTATTTAATTATTTATTTGGACGAAGGGGCCCTTCAGCTGCTGAGGTCTTTGAGGTTTTGAATAATGTCTAATTAGGAGATGCCAGTGATAATGATAGAAATGAAGGCGGATAAATGGTGGAAAGCGAGGCAGCGGAAAATGGAACCCCTCCCTCCCAAAAAACTCCCGAGACCCATATTTGGTTACCACAACGTCCTTGGCGACAAACTGGCGGTTACTTTCAGTACTTACGGAGGCCGTAGTTACAGTTGCTTTGCACAGTGAATTGAAGAATGCAGGCATCATACAACATATGATATGGCTGATGAGACTCTGATGACATAATGATAATGCTACACAATGAGTCACGCATCTCGGATGACGAGATGCATGTTCTAATGATGTCTTAAAATAAGCAAATTCGCAGTGTTGAAATTATTGCCTCAAATACAATCTTGTTTACGAGGAAGATCACAAACATTTCTGCACATGGCGAAATGATAAGGAAGTTTCTGATTTTTTGAAATAAATTTTATTCGTTTATGATTAAAAATACCTCTATTCTTCTTCAGTTTGGAGTTACTACTAAACTCTGAAAGCAACTTTTTTAGGAAAAAATTCATATTTTGAATTAAGTAAGAACGTATTTATCTCTAAAACAATGTTAACTATACGTGTTTAGTAATTGCATTCTATTTACTGTTTACAGATGTTGTAAATTGATCAAATTTTTGTAATGACAGAATAAAAGCTACAAGCCAAGAAAATCTAAAACCACATGAAAATATACACAACTTAATATTTATTAATACTTCTTTCCTTTTTCTTGCATTGTCTTTTGTGTTTGCTTTTTCTGTTACTTTAATCCCTCTGGAACTATAATGGCATTGTAATACATTAAATCCGCTGAACATTAAAACTTACTTTAGTGTTTAAAGAAGTGTGATTTATGCCTCTTTTTTAAATAAAAAAATACTTGATGGCAAATAATAAATAATAGATATCGTCATTACCAACATACTATTTAAAAGTGACAGTTCTATTGTGACTTACACACGATAGATCTGAAAAGGTAGTGAAACTATCGAAAACTACTAATTATTTTAATGCAATTATTGGTAATGACCACATCTGTCATAATACACGAGACCCAATTAGCCAGATCCAGCAAAACAATTCTTTACTGCTTCTAGTCATTCAGAATCAGATCCCATATTCGCTCTGCCAGGGAACGACGCAAGTAATATGGTAAATATGACCGGATTTGTTGTTTTGTGGGTTCAGGGAATACGTGAAGTAAAAGCAAATAGTTCATAGTTTGGGGAGACTATTATGAGAAATTTGGAAATAGCCAAAATAAGACATCACAGCGGAGGAGATATGGGCTTTTCGCAGTAAAATTCTGTATCGCAAGGGACAGAGAAACGTCGATGTCTTCACGCAACCTGCGGGGCACAGAATCGCACGTCACTCCTCTCCAGCAACGCCCCCTGGAGGTGTAGGCGACATAACGACCGACGCCAGGCTGAGGCTGAGGCGGGGGCGCGCGGCGGCCGGCCACTTCCAGCTCATTACACCGGCGGCGGCGGCGGCCACCGGCGGTGGCGCGGGTGCGGGGGCGAATGGGATAATACACTGAGCAGCTGAATTACGCCCGGCTGAGTGGCTCCCCTGCGGCGCCGCGCCGCCGCGGACGACCCGACGAGCCCTCGCCGCCGCATCCGCCGCGCCTCCCTCGCCGCGCCCTCCCCGCACCGCCTTGCCGGTCAACTGTCTTCGAGGCACCGGCCGCTGCCCACTCGAGGCTCACCGGTCATCAGCGACACGCCCGCGCCGTCGACCACCCGCGCGCCCTCCGCCCGTCACGTCTCACGGTCCTCCCTCCCTTCGCCGTCACCAGTCCCGCTTCGCTGTCTCCGCCCTCCGTGTCTCCGCCGTCGCCGACACCGGCCATCACCGCCCGGCCCTCGCGACACCGCCCTCGTCGCACGGGCCCTCGCGACACCGCCCTCGCGACCACGCCTCGGCCGACACCGCCCTCGCCGGACACCGCCCTCGTCCGACACGCCCCTCGTCGACACCGCCCTCGCTCGAACACCGCCCTGCCGACAGGTCTAACCGCCGCTCGTCGAACCGCCTCGGCCGACACTCCCTCGCCGACACCGACCTCGCGCGACACCGGGCCCTCGCCGACAGTGGGAATATCCGGCCTCGCCGACACGCGGCCCCTCGCACACCAGGCCCTCGTCGACACTGCCCTCTGCCGGACACCGCACTGCGCCGAAGCCGCCCTCGCGCGACACGCCCTGGCCCGACACCGCCTCCGGCCGACACCTGGCCCTCGCGACAAACCGGCCCTCGCCGACACCGCCCTGCGCCGACCAACGCCCTCGCCGACCCCGGCCCTCGCCGACACACCGCCCTCGCCGACCCGCGCTCGCCACACCCGCCCTCGTGCGACAGCCTCACACCGCCCTCGCCGGACACCGCTCGCCCTGCAGACCGCCGCAGACCGCCCTCGCCGACACCGCCCTCGCCGAACCGCCCCGCCCTCGCTTCCGCACAGCTACGCCACTGCCCGACACCGCCGCTCGTCGGAACGGCCTCGCCGACACCGCCTCGCCGAGCACGCGCGCGCACCGCCCTTGACACGCGCCCTCTGCCGAACCTGCCACACCGCCTCGCCGACACGCCCTCGCGACCACCGCCCTCGCCGACAACCGCCTCGCCGACACGCTCGTCCGACCACCGCCCCTCGCCGACAACCGCCTCGCCGACAACCGGCCCTCGCGAACACCGCCCTCGCGACAACCGGCTCTGCCGACACCGCCCTCGCGACCCCGCCCCGACACCTCGCCACCGCCTCGCGCAACGCGACACCGCCCAAGCTCGCCGACAGCCGCCCTCGCGCAGCCGCACACGCCCTCGCAACCGCCACACCGGCCTGCGCAACTCGCCGACACCGCCTCGCCACCGGCCTCGGCCGAACCGCCCTCGCCGACACCGTCCGCCCCGACCCGACCTCGTCGCGCCACCGCCTCAGCCGACACCGCGCTCCGCCGACACCGCCCCCTCGCACGACACGCCTCGCCGACAACGCCCTCGCCGACACCCGCCGCTCGCGACACCGCCCTCGCCGACACCGCCCTCGCCCGACACGCGCCCTCGCGCCCGCCTCCCACACCGCCCTCGCCGACACCGCCCTCGCGACACCGCTGACACCGCCCTCGCCGACACCCTCGCCGACCCGCCGGACATCGCCCGTCAGCCGAAAACCGCTCGCCGACACCGCCTCGTCGACAACGCCCTCGCGACGCCGCCCCACTGACACCGCCCTCGCCGAACCACCGCCTCGCCGACACCGCCCTCGCCGAACCCCTCGCCGACACCGGCCCTCAGCCGACACGGCCCTCGCCGACACGCGCCCCATAGCCGACGCCTCTTGCCGACACGCCTCGCCGACACCGCCCTCGCCGACACGCCTCTGCCGACAGCCGGCCCTCGCCGACACCGCTCGCCGACACCGCCTCGCCACCCGCCCTCGCCGACACCGCCTCGCCGACACGCCCTCGCCGACACGCCCCATCCGCCCTCGCCGACACCGGCCCTCGCGACACCGCCTCGCGACACCCGCCCTCGCCGACACCGCGCCGCCTCGCCGACACCGCCCTAGCCGACACGCCTCGCCGACACCGCCCTCGCGACACGCCTCGCCGACCACCGCCGCCTCGCCGACCGACCCTCGCCACCTACGGCCGACACCGCCTCGCGCGACACCGACCCTCGGCGACACGCCCCTCCGGACACCGCCTCGCCGGACACTCCCCTCGCCGACCAACGCCCTCGCGACACCAGCCGCTCGCCGACAACGCCGCTCGCCGCACGCCCTCGCCGACACCGCCCTCGCCGACACCGCCCTCGCCATCACCGCCCCGCCCTCGGAGTCTCCGCCTCTTCCAACGCCGCCCTCACCGACACCGCCGTTGATGCCACCGCGTTCGCCGTCTCCGCCACCTCTGTCTCCACCGCCCTTGCCATCACCCTCACTCTCCCCGTAACCACCACTGTTCCTGAAGAAGGCTCCGCACATTCGGTATTAGGCAAGTGTCCACCGACTCGGCGACTGCTCACCAAACCTCAAGTAGTGAGCATGTATTGGCTGCTAATGACTCCGAGGGGCTTGTTGCCTTAAGTAAAGGCGGGTCCACACATTCGGCGAGTGCAAAGTGACTTCTCGCTGAATTGTGAGCAGTGTGAACGGATTATTAGTCAGTTGCCGAGCGCCAAACCCTCGGTGCAGCAAGACGGTCTGTTGGACACACCGAAGAAATGAATGATTGTGGCTGTGAGTTTGTAGCCTTCCCACTCGGACGGTTTCACACTCGGGCCCTGGGTAGCCGAGTTGCTGGGCGAATGGTTGAGATGCTCTCTTCCTTTGGTATGTCCAAACGACGCACAATCTGCGTGAAGTACCGAATGTTTGGCGCGCGCCAAATGGCAATAACCCGGTCACACTACTCACAATCCAGCGAGCGGTCACGTTGTACTCGCCAAAAGTGTGGAGCCGCCTTTACGAGTGAGGAGACACCAAGCCCACGGAGTCACGACCACGCGAACACGACATAGCACGGTAAACACGACAGTGCGAATAATGTGTTCTCACATACGACTTCCTTTCAGCCCTTCCACACATTAACAGGAATAATAACCATAATTATAGTAACACTAGACACAATTTTGCTTATCCATTCTTTTTGTGCCTACATTTCCTTTAAAATGATGTAAATTCAGTGATATAATAGTCTTGAGTTGTGTTTACGTCCTCGCAATTTGATTTTGGTTTTTATGTTTGTTTCATTTGACCAGTTTGGGCCGGACAACCAGAAAAAGTTCTCTACTCTCTAGAATGCTGAACGAAATCCTTCTAAATTATTAAACATATAATAGAATGGCCGAAAAGTAAATTTTAAAACCTAATTCTTTCTACAGAAGGTCCGTTTTTGTAATTTTCAACTATTATTTTTAACAATCAAATTATTTTTACTTTTTGCGCAATAAAAAATGCAGTCTCCTCGTTTGAATGTTTGGATCCCAATACATTTGGATGTTTAAATTAATATTAATGAAATAATTATTTTTAAATTAATTAATTGGTAATTCATTGTATTCTAAACGTTATCTCCCGTACTGTTTGACCCTACCACCATTTACCGCTTAATAACATCAAAAAAGCTAATACGCGTAAGTGCGGTAGCGTTTTGCCTATATTGCTCATAGCTGTAAGAAGTACTCGTACTAATGTATTCTAAGGAGTATTAGCAGTCTCCGATAATGCACCAGATGCATCTCTCCCATTAAAATGCATAAAATTGTAAATTTATTTTCTATGAACATTGCACAAGTGTTTAAAGGGTAAAAAGTGAGCCGATATTCACGGCTTCGACTTTCGTTTGTGTGGTAGTTCATTTCGATGTCCAGATGCAATGCAATCCGATGGGACCGTGCGCCGTGAATAGATTTTAGAATGCGACGGACCACAGCGACAACTTCGTGACCACAAAATCCCGGGGAATCGGGGAACACAATGACCACAGTAAAGTAAAATACAGTAAAATGAGGCATCATTTATGACGCTTAGGCGTTCTTTGCTATTCTAGGGTTCGTTCTTATCAAATGTAACATGCAGAGGATCTTTTTTATAATGGTCTCTGAATGTTCAATAAATTGATATGGAATTGCGCAAGGGTATGTATTTTCAAGGAAATAGCATAAACAGACGTAGTAAGGTGGTTCCTCCTCTCTCTCCCTCCCTCCCTCTCTCTCTCTCTCTCTCTCTCTCTCTCTGTCTCTCTATATCTATCTATCTGGTAAGATTTCCATACTTACAGCTGTCGTCTAATTTTGGCACGCTCGATAGATATTCGTAGCTGCAGTACAATTCAGACAATCAGTTTTCCACGGTGGTGCCAGGGCGAATCAGTACCTCTGAACTCAAGTTACTATTTAGCATCAAACAGCGCCCTCTTGAAGGATTTCGCGTCTGACCTAGCATGCGGCACCCTGCCGGAAGCAGAGTAAGGGAAGTTACCGTGAGTGTAGCGACAGCCAGCATCGGTGGCGGCCGCGACGCTGAGCTGGCGGGAGCGGCGGGGGCCCGCGCGGGGGCGCGGGTGGGGCCGCGGGAAGGGGCGAGCGCGTAGGCGGGGCTGTGGGCGGGGCTCAGGG
>BOPP01000048.1:1648893-1663120 GCA_017312745.1 Gryllus bimaculatus | reverse complement strand
AACGTGTTTGTCGGAGCCGACAAACAAACCCGGGGCCTCGGGCTGACTGGCGGCGGGGGCGGCGCGGCGGCAGGGGGCGGCCGATGGGCTGCAGGGATGCAGGCAACAGTGGTGGAGATGACCGAACTCGGCCGCCGGATGAGGGGGGATGTGATAGTTTTAGAGGGGTTGAGTTCTCACACAGCACTACAGCTGAGGGGCGTAACGTTATAAAGCCTGGGGGCCAACGGTTTGTAAAGTATCTCATAGAAGCCCGCTGAAACTACACACGATGACTCGAAATTCCAGAATTGAAATAGAAATGTTATACGTTATTGAATTTTTCAATTTTTAAAGTTTTTTGTTTGATTCGTGGAATAGCTTAATTAGAGCTGTCACGTCTATCGCACCATTTTTCATGAGAAGAGAATGGATCCTCATGCGATGATCATCCTCTGTACTGTTACGAACGTCAAATAAAGATACCTATTACAACAACGCAAACGTTGGAAAAGTAGCTCTTCACACAAACATCTCCCTCGGACGCAAACATTTGGCCTGGCCTGAAATGTGCCCCAAAGCAGATGGCTACTGGATTTCGACAGACGATGCGCAACATCGCAGTTCCCCAGGCGCCAGCAGCCCCTCAATAATTGGCACGTCACTGAGCGGCCCCTTCAGTCAACGTTTTAGTCATGACTTAGCGGCAGAGGTTAGCGTGCGTTCTCTGCATAAATGTGTAAAAAAGAAAAAAAGATCACATGAAATGTCCAGACTATGTAAATATTTTATTTCAAATATTTTTCCTCGTGTGTATCTATTTTAATATTTCTGCTCTGCCTTCCGAGATATGTGGCTCCTATTTTGTGTTGTCTGTTATACCTCTTACCTCTCACTTAAAGTTTCTTGAAGTACGTAAGTACAGCAGTGTTAGAAGGGGCATAAACAAAGAGAAATTCATTAACTTTGGGATCTGCATCTCATTTGCAGCTTTGAAACTAATTTTCTTTAGTGCAAAAGCGTGTCTTCTGATGATCTCTTATCACCCACCCCCTCCTCCCTGACATAAATGTCGCCTTGCTGCTGTCGGCTGACCCCGCCGCGGAAAGGTATCCTTTGCTCTCGATACAGCATTCTGATGGGCCCTGGTCTACTTTAACAGTTGTTCCCTGCCTTCAATCTACGCGTACTGGAGTTAATTTTCGAAATAATTTATCATGTGTAGCATTACGGTTTCTGTTGGGATGACGGCAGAGTTGCAATAACAGGAAAACAATGTGGGCATAACCGTGACACAACGGGGAAACAATGTGGTTCTCGGCGGTCAAGTGATAGAGAAGATTATAGTGAAGACGTTGATGGATGAGAATAGCAGTAGAAGAAGCAAATATAATGGGCATATTATTGGCTTTCAGAGAATATTTTTTTAATTTACCCAATTTTTGAAGTCATTATTTTCATAATTCCACGAATGATCTATCCCCCCAGACTTCTTTTAAGTGTAAATGCTTCCCAGTTCCGACTGAACTCTCCATTAAAGTACCGTCTATTTTAATATTCTCCATTTGAAAGAGTTTTACTTAACTGAACGTTCTTTTCGATCTCCCGAGCGGGGCACCACCCAGCAGCTACCATCTCTAAGCTCCCGAACGGTCCCCTGGGATGTGGTATCGTAGTGCATGTTAGTGTAAATGTGTGTAAAGGGCGAGAATAGGACAAGGAAGAGGAAGGAGACATCGCGCGCGGTCCGTGGCTCGTTTGTTAGGTGCTGCTCTGGCATTCACCTGGGCCAAATTCGCCCTACGTGCAATTGCACAAGCGATACCTTTACCTTCTTTATTGGGATGGATCAAACTGTATTTACTAGAAAACTTTAAGAGCTTTTCGAAAATGCAGATGCCTCTTGACCGATGTTCTTATCGTTTTAGAAAAATATTTGCGAAATACTGAAAGTGTACGATCTTAAAGTATCCTATGGTAACGTGTGTTGGTAGATTTTACAAAATTTCTTCTTACTTGTGTGTTAAGTAAATAACATTTTATTGCAGAATGGAGATATTGTAGAGTTGTGTAGAAAACAACAAATAACGTTCTCTTTTTATAATAAAAGAAAATGACCTGAAATCGTAGTGCCAGTATTGGAGATATGTCGGAGACATCACCTGATAAGTCACAATCAATAACGCCTCTTAAACTACAATGTTCCTTTTTCAATGCCTTTCGATCTACCCTGGGATGGATGATATCAATTGACGAAATAATGTTGAAGATGATGTAAAGAATGATAATGAGGCATGAGAAACAGGCACCACAAACTCCATATTGGTCGACTAGTAATTAAACAGTGGTCCCAGCAATTGTTTGGGTACTCGTATTTGCAGTGAGAAACGAGGTGATGGATTGGGAAAGAAGAACATATACAACAACATATATAAAAAATTCTTCTAATGCATTTTGGGAACCCATGAATAATTTGTCCGTTTATAATGTTTCATGTAGCAGTATTTTGAAATCTCGCTCCCCTTTTTGCAACTACCACACAACAGTCTCAGACAAATTGTTTACATTTAGTTCCAATGATTTTTATAATTGCTATGTTGAACAGGCGTTTGCACGTACAGTTTTACATATTAATGTTTATTTTACTTTAATTTTGTATATTCTATTGATGTTTATAATGGTGAGTCATTATGTCAGATTACAAAGTGCTATGTTTCGTTATAACAATGTTTTCATTGATAATGATTAATAGTTTTTCTCTTCATACAGTGTTAGTCTGAAGATGGGGAAAATGCAATGCCCACAACGTCGTTCGGCAAATGAAGATACATAAACTTTTTATAATGATATTCTAATAATGTCTTTTTTTATAAATTGCCTGTCCAAGTACACCCTGTGGCCAAATCCATTTAATACATGTGATTATGATTCCATAGACAATATTCTGTTTTTAGTGTTTAATGTGATAATCGAGAGTCCGAGTTGCAGGCGGAGACAGCAGCGGTGTCGTTCGCTACGGCAGTGGCGTCTGCCCCGGCGCTGGGCGTACCTCACATGTTCACCTGGCGTCGCCAATCGATAGCGAGGGCGGTCGGTGGAAGCTCGCGTCGACAGGGCGCGGAGTCGAAAGTCGTCGCGTCACACATGTGCCCCGGGCGGTTGTTTCCGGAAATTATTCTCTTGCACTGGGAGGGTCTGTTGTTGCCACAGATGTTTTTGGTCGCACGTTGGTAGAGCAATAACTGGTACGTGAATTTGAGGGTTTTTATTAAAAATGCTGATGAGGTAAAGGGATTTTCTGTGGCTGATCACCCGTCGAATGTGCCATTCAATAAACTAAATATACACATTATGAAAAATCACATCTTTGCCTCCAGAAATGTCAGGTACACCAGACAAATTTATCCAGAAAAGTACTGTCTTCCCCTCATCCTATTTATTTTCCAAATATGCCTCCATGAGCTCAGTCCACACTCCTCCAATATCTTACCATACGCTTTCATTCCTCGAGCGTCATACCGTACTACATCGTTTACTGCTGTGTTTCCTTCTAAGAGAATGCCTCTTGAAACATTTATTCCCCGCTCTGTGTCGAGCCTAGATCACCTAAACTTAGGCCACTCCTGTCTAATAAACCGCCCTTGTACTCAGATTTCCTAAAACATTTACAAACCATTCCCATTTGCAGTTAATCACACAAATAAGTTCTCAAAAATTGAAATATTCCGATTCAGTTATTTAAAATCAAATTATCCCTTACGAATACAATTCTTCAATCACTGAAATGTTATTTCCACAAATTCATGTGTAAAAATAACTCGCATTCTTCAATTCCCTAAACATCATCTAATGTAAATTGCAATGAAATAACAACAAATCGGTATCATCATGACGTCAATACATATGTCCGCGGATATTCGTTACAAAACAGATGAGAGCGACTCTCTCTTGTCTTCAAAAAGCCTACACTAATTGGAGATTGGATGGCCTGCGCGAGGTGATAGAATCAATTCCCCTGCCGAGATTCCACTTCTAGATATATAACGATTACACCTTACAGTCCTTTCTCTTGATTACCCCAGTTATTATTTTTATCAAATTTATATTTTCTTAAATTATACATTTTCGACTTCGATCTCTACAGAAACATTTACTACATTATTCTATTAGAACTACACATCGTCCTTTTGAGCTCTCTCTAAATACAGCACTGCAAGAAAATCGTCCTGCACAATCTACTATATTCGGGAAATCAATTTGCCTCATTTTCAGTTCCTAATCAATCGCATAGTACATTCACTTCCATCACTGTAAACCATTCCAAACATCTAGAAAACCACGGACTCCCACGAAGCCACAACCTCTATATACTAGACTCAACGCCTAGGCAATTAATTACCACAAGTTCTACACAAACTGATTAATCATAAAAGATGTACACGATATCACTAACAAAAGCACGTTTTCCCTTCTGAAAAACCTATCTACACTTACACACTAAAATAGTGAGACAGCCTTGTACCACACCCAATACCTTCTCTTCCAAACACAAACTGCGACCCCAAATCGAGAACACGCTGTGAAATATAACTCGCGGACCCTTTGGTACCAACTAACATACCATTTATAATTACCCAATAGCTATTGCACTTTCAGAAAAACGAGACAAACTACCTGAATATTTTGTTGTATTCTTTACTCACGTCGTTAAAAACACTACAATAATACTGTATCATAGAAATAATTTGTCGATCAAAAATAACGGTACCATATTGTCCAAAATTTATTTAAGCCATTGAAATTTCTAAACATCTGCCTGTCGCGGACCCGAAAATGCTAACTGGTTATGATTCATTTTCAAGATACTCACTTAAAAGCCGACCATTCAATGTTATAATGCATTTTACAGAAATCTTCAATGTATCTCTTTGTCTGACCAACTTTTCTCGCCAAGAGAAACAAGTACATGTCATCCCTATTCTAAAAACAGATAAGCCAAAAGATGACCCAGAACGTTATCGCTCAATCAGTCTTCTAATCTCAGGAAAGTTGTTTTGAAAAAATTATCTTCACGAGATTAACGTCTCATCTTAGTTTTGTTCCAGCTTAACCACCACATCAAATCCAATTTACATCATTCCTGATCACAAACTTATTAGTTTACCCGATGTGGATTTTCACAGTAAACCCCTAACTTATAAAAATATCTTTAAAATTATATATTTCATAATTAAATTGTTAATTACAACCAATTTATTGTGCACTACTGCTGAAGGCCTGCGGGCCAAGTGGAAATAAATGTATAAAAATAACAACAAAATTAAAAACTAATGTTTTAAAATATTTAGAATTACAAACGCAAATACGATGAAGTTATGAAGTTAGATAGTATTTAGTTAGATATACACTGACAATGCGGACATTCATTACGACAGATCTGTTATAATGCATTTTGTATCTTCTTTAATTACAATATGTTTCCTATTTGATATGACATCCAACGAAGAAGTTAGAAATATTTAACTAATGTCAACTAGAGTCTTCTACACGACGTTTATGTAAACGTTGACTCAATGCGCAATTTTCACAAAGTTTTATTTTAATTTTTAACTCTGAGAAAACTGTCTTCACTTGTAATACAGAGATACCATCATCTTTGAATGCAATTTCAGAGAGCAAATATTTTAAGAGAAATAAAAGTCCATTTAATTTGAGTAATAAATTTATCTTTTACAAATTTCATTTTCCCACTGAGTAAAGTTTGACATGGCAGAAAATGAATTATGAACTAGAATGCTATAATCGATCGTGCACCAAGCACCATCCGCGCCCCAGTCAGCCCAAAGCGCGTCGCAAACGCTGAAATGGCCGATTATTGATTGATTTGATTGATTGGTGGTGATACCGTGCGCGTCACAGTAAAACCATTACTCCCGTAAGTGTAGTGCACGTTTCCATCGGGAGGTGGCGGTGCTCTATCCCGCTGGATGGTGAGATCTGGCGACGAACTACCGTCAGCAAGCGCGATTTTCTCCAATCATGTATCCCCACCAGTGGGCACCGCGCCTGCCACGACAAGCTCTAAGCTGCGGACCCGTTTCCAGGCACGTGCGATACTGTACCGCATGTAAGGTTTAGTGTAAGTAAGTAAGGGGGTAGGGCAAAGAAGAGCAAGCAAAGATCACGCGCGATCCATTGCCCGTTTGTTCTAGATGCATGGCCGAAATCCACTAGCCAGCCGCTAGCATTATCCTCCAGACAGCGATTGAATTCCACCAATCTACTAAGCTTGTGACGAAAATCCTGCCACCCTTGGGACTCGAACTTAGGACCTCCCGGTCAAAGGCACTGCAGTAACACTAGTTGATGCCCTTAGACACATCTTCCGGTTCTGAAAGCTCAGGCAGAGGGTGGTGCAGATGGATTGATTGATTGGTTAATTATTTCTTTTTTTGTTTACGAGCGCGTCAGCTGCTTTTGCCATTGGTTCCATGTAGTAAATATAGTGGCTCAGGAAGCGACTGTGTTCCTCCCCTTAAAACGTGAGATCCAGCGCCGACCTGTACGTTAACTTTTCCCTCATCCAAGTATCTCCCCCGCCCCAGCGGCGACAAGATCAAAACTTGCGTCCGGTTTCCCGATATGCACGGTAGTGTATTGTACGTAAGTGTAAGTGTGTGTGTGTGTGGGGGGGGGTAAGGGGTGATCCACGGAAAGGAAGGGGAGATAGCGCGCGAACCGCTGTTCGTTTGTTAAGGTACTGGCGCGGTATTCGCCTCATAGGAGAAATGGGAGACAGCACGGAAAACTACTGAGCAGAGCGGCGATATCTGGCCGAGAAGTTGAAAATGCCAGGCAGGCGCACTAGTCCGGCCTAATCTGGCGGACTACGGTGGCGGAGAGAGAGACGGCGCTTGCCCTAAAGGCGGCTCCACGCATTCGGCATTCGCCGAGCATCAACCTGTTTTGTTCGGAGAATTTTCGCTTCCAAGTGTCCAACTCGCGAACTTCGTACACCCATCGTACAAATAGCCACCGGTGCGCGGCAGCCAATCGGTAAGGCCACGGCAGCACAGCAGAATAGCACTTTTCGCCCTTTAAGGCAATTCCACACCGGTTCGGCATTCGCCGAGAACCGAGCTACTGCTCGCCGAATCCTGAGCAGCTGATGTGCTCGGCGAATGTTCGCTTCCTTTGAAGTGTGCAAAAGATCGACACGCGGTGGGTAGGACGAGAAACGTATGTTAGGCGCTCGGCATATAGCAAACGACCCATCCACACTTCGCGGGATTCGGCGGAAAGGCGCTCGCTATTCGCCGAATACCGGATGTGTGGTGCCGCCTGACGATCCGGGTGGTGAGAAGCGTAAAATGACTTGGTTATAAAGTTTCTTACTCAATTACTCCATTCAATCACACATATCTGATTATACTAGCTTAATTTAGTAACCACAAAAACTTGGAAATTTCGGAAGATCAATCGGTTTTTCAAAATTTGTTCACGACGCACACTTTCCAGCATTCTTCATTATCTTTTCATTTTCTGTGCCTCCCCTTTCATCTTTTCTCTTTCGCAATAACACTGCTGGTGACTATTAGGTATTTTTTGTTCTACGAGAAATCAACAACACTAGTTTGTTTGCTTTGGTAAATTTCTCTAGAGATGTAGGCACGATTCAGTACAACACAACTTCTAATATACTCGTACGTACAATACAACTTCCAGATTTCGTAAGCACAATAAATACCAAGGAATGATAGATATGTGCTGTTGTATCGTTAGTTTTGATCTTTCGCCCAGTAGTTGAACAGCGTTTCCTTCAAGAATTCATTAGTATATACAATTATCTACTTATTTATTTATTCACCAAAAAAAGAAATAGCACAAACGTATGTGACGTTGAATGGGAGTGGAAAATTCAATCTGCGCACGCTATCTTCAGATCAATAATCTCTACCCCCTCTCTTTTACTACACACAGATGAACTATGAAACGGCAGCAAAGAGCGTCGAGCACGAAATTAGATACAAATAAAATAAATTTTAGAAAACTAGTCGTGTAGAAGGACCAGTTTGCACACGTGCGCGTCTCCAGGCGACTTCGTTGGGGGCCATCGCCTGACGCCGCCGCGGCCGATGGAAGCGCTTTCCGACAGGAAATAGCGGAGAAGAGGAAATTCCGCATTCGTGCTGCGCGAGGCTGCGCATTGGTCGCGCCCGCAACAGTGCGATATGCGATAATCGATGGAGAAAATCGATAAAGCCGTAAAGAAACTCTGAGAAGGAAGATAGGGTCCCTGATTTGTCGCTGGAGTCGCGAATGGGGTTGTATCCAAAAGGACGCTTACTCACCTCGAAGATGCAAAAATGCAGGCATTGGCTGGTCGACATCCTCCACGCCGAAGCCACCGCCTGGAAAGGAAAATTACATTCATTAATCCGTTTTCAACTCACTTTCAACAAAAAAGAGATGACATATATATTAAACTTCAAAATTGGTGTCTTAAACTTCTTCAAATCGTAAAAGCAATCCTTTATGCACCCTAAATTTGTTATAAGGGTATGTTTTCAGGAAATATGAAATTTCTACCCCCTAATGAACATTAGATGAATTATGAATATATGAAAACAATGTTTGATTGTTTTTGGTGGGTGCTTAATGTGCTGCCGTACCATTCATCCGATTGCGATAAAACTTTGTCAATTTACTGCTTCCACTTCCGGGAAGAACATAGGTATAGTACAATGGCATGTGTAATGCTAGCGCACATAGATGCGCGTTGATGATGGTTCTATTTATAGTTAATGGCCCTGATCAGGGCGCTTGACGCCACGGCGCTCTCTACGCAACCCGTTGCACACTGAAGTACGATGATTAAGACGTCTTCATTGCGTATTTTGCCCCTGCGAATGTGAAATTTCTCCCGGGAGAGACAGGTACAGAGAGAGACAGAGGAAGGCAGTGACGGGGAGAGAAACAAAGTGACAGAGAAACAGAGAGAGAGAGAGAGAGAGAGAGAGAGAGACAGACAGACAGACAGACAGACAGACAGAAACACACTCGCGAGAAAGTCTTTCATCTTTTGAATTTCTTGCAGAGCGTAGCATGAAATGTGATTACCAATCACGTGACCAGTAGCATGTGAAGTGTAATACATTGCAATAGCGAAGTATTGCCAGGTCCACTAGTTATGAATAAAATATGTTGTAGAGGACATTTGATTACAAAAAATGTTCACACGTAATAGAAACTACAAGCATAGATAAAGGGGCTACAGTTTTAAATGTATACTACTGATGTCGAAATAACCAAACCATATCTAACCTAGCGAAATGAGAACTCAAGAAAACGTGCGCGTGTTGTTATAGAGCATGTCGCTATTGCAACCATAAACTGTGATTTAAAAAAATTCTTTAAACTTTGGGAATATACTATATGAATACTAATGGATATTACCTTTTTTAAACTAATTGCAAATTTGCATGTCAAATTTTTATTCTTTAAATTTCTTGTGAGAACAATGTAAAATCCATCTTTAAGGGTGGCATAAATTCGATATTTGCAATTTCAATAATTGCAACTATTTTTGGCATTTTCTCGGCATCTATAATATTCTGCTATAACTATAATATTAAATATAGCATGAAAAATGAAAATTGTTCCACAAAATTAGTTCTTTAATTAATAACAAGTTCATTGTTTTGAAATTATCAGTAGTTTTCGCGCAATTTAGACTGAAGTATGGGTTAATAATTGAAAAATATTAAAAAGAAGATTTTATAAAAAAGGTTCCAAATGTTTCTTATTTTTTCTACGGATAGTGACATTTATTACTTCTTATCCACTGTATTAGATGTCATAAACGTCAAGGTTTTCTTTTGTTTTCTCGTGTAAACTAAGCTGAAGGTAACCAGATCATGCTTGCGTATGATATTTAAAAGTAAAAAAACCTATGTAGATTTATTTTTAATGTAATTAAAGTGAGATTTTCTTGAATTAAATTCCGCCTAATTGTTTTCTAATATTTAAGAAAATGGTAGTAAAAATAGCAAAAACATTAAGACTAGTAGAACTACAGCCGGCAAGCTGGTATTTGCGTTCCGCCAGAACGCAGTTTACCCTCTCAGTAACATTCCCATTCAATGCTTTGGTCGGGCAGTCCAGCCAGCTCAGAACTACTAGTTTTTGTGTAGCCCAGAGCTGGAATCGAATCAATGCGGCACTCACAATGCGCTGCGAACAAGTCTCTCCTCTAAGTCCAGAGTATCGGGCCGCAAAGCAAAGAGTCCAATTGGGGCCCCCGGGCTGAAACTCAGGGGGCTCGGGGCCCCCAGCCAGTCTCTTTAGTGCTTCCACCTTGAAGCTATAGACGTGAGTACCGCCGGAACCTACGCAAACCTTACAGGAAGGTTCATATTTCGCAACTGTACTTTTATGTGTAGATTTGAGGTCCGCCGCCCTGCTGCACAGAGGATGCTGGCTAACGAAACCTCCCGCCTGTATTTCGGTGGCGATCCATCTTCTCTCTGCCTCTATTGTGAAGCTAACGACGTGCGTGCCGCCGTGAAACTCGGGCCCATTTACAATCATACACCAAGAACCGTGACGTCAGCGGTCGATGGTTCCACGTGGGAGACCGGAGTATCCGCCATCCGATGTCTAGTTGGGAGTAGATGATGGTTTTCATGACTGACTAGCAATTTCTACTTCCATGTTTTGAAAATGAACCAGTCGCGGACGGTGAGGACAGGCAATGGGGAACGCGACGAATGGCAGAAGTTGCATCAAGTACGTCTGGCACGCTCAGCCGAAATAGTTCCTTTAGGTGCTATGAGTGCACTTGTTATGCAATGACCCGTGCAGCAGCGCAGCCAAATGCGGCCCCAGCGTGTTCAGCTACGTTCCTCGTTCTCCCTTGATTTGCCCCGTCCCTACCTATTTCATCCTGCCCCACCCCACTCAGCCAGCTCCTCCCTATCCCTCATCACCTTGGGGGATTTCCCCCATTCGCGACTAAAAAAGTTTTGCGTAAAAACAAACAGATAGACAACAGCATAATTGGACTGACTATCACACTACGACCGGATGAAAGGCTTTAAAGATTTCCCAGTCATAACGCCTATCAACCGAAATTGCGGCGGCGATGGCGTAACAGAGTATCGGACTCTTATACCCAAGTTGGTGGGTTCAAACCCGATCAAAGCTGTGGATGTTTACGTTCGAAAAACTCCTACGTACGCCTTCCTTCAGAGAGGAAGTAAAGCCGGCTGGATCATGTTAGTAGATTTACTGCATGTAAAAGATCCTAAAGCCTAAATGAAGCCCATAAGCTAAATTCAAATCCCCTGTTTCGTCACCCGAGTGATACCATCTTTCTCCGCTAGTGAGCGTAGCGAAATGTGTGTACAGATGGAAGAGCGCGCCTTATGGCCTAAGTCTCGCCACGGAAGATAAGGCATCAATTCAATCCATTTCAAATACGTATTAACATGAAAATTACACAATACTACGAAACGTCGATACAACGAGAGTCAATACTCGAAAAGCGCTGATGCACCCAAATTAAATCACCCATTTTCTTTCGTAAAGATATAGAAGAGAAAGTTCTATCAAACTAGTTCAACAATAATGCATAAACCTGGAAGGTCTACTTTAAAGTCAGACAAGAAAAAAGTAAGCAAAATGAATTTCTGTCACCGGAAAGAAAATTCCTAACTGAAATTAAATTTAAAAGGTAGTCCATATTATGGCTTTATGTTAAATGGCTGCAACTAACACATTTTTTCATCTAACTTATTTGCGGTAGAAATCCAAGTAATTGCATTTTCATATGACTATTTAGAATATCATGGCAAACATTTTATCCCTATGTAGCGAAATCTGCGTCTGGAAAAGAAAAGCCAACTTTGATAAGTAGGCAGAAACTTATAAGGAACTGGTTACCTTAATGTCATGAAAATGGAGAAGAAAATTAGTATCAAACTGTTCAAGAATAAAACATAAAATTGGATTGCATAAAACAACACAAGAAAACTACTCTCACGTAAAATAAAGAAGAAGAAAAAACATCCTGTAAAAAAATTGGAACTTCCGTCATAGACAAAAAATTCCGATATAAAGAAGTTAAATTTTACGCTGTTATATGTTTGATACAAACTAGGGACAAGAAAACGGAAGAAGAATGTATGTCAAAAACATCGAACGTACATTCTACAAAACAAGTCAATACGTAGGGGAGAATATCAAATGAATACAAATCATACTAAAGAGTTTTATTACTTACTATCTAAAGGAACTAGTTTTTACCAAGTATTTATTGATCATAATCATTTGTTAGGAAAATATATTAATTCTAGCATCTATATTGTATCCTCGCTCTCCCTTGATTTTCCCCGTCCCTACCTATTTCATCATGCCCCACCCCACTCAGCCAGCTCCTCCCTATCCCTCATCACCTTGCCCTGCCCCGCCCCCTCCCGCGTTCCCACCCCCGCTCTGTCGAGTTCGCTACAATCATCGGTGCTACTTCTATTGTTGCTAGGGGCAGTTGCACTGTGGCACACTTCTCACAAGATTACAGAACCAACTTTGAACTTCAATTATTTAAATCGTAATTGCGCTACTATTAATAAAGTAATCAAAATGCATTTAGAATAACATTTTGCAGGCATTTAGAAAATGTACTCCTCATTGGGTAATTGTTTACCTTTTTCGATTTGTTTGCAAAAAAATAAATATTACTCTTAACTTTTGCTTTTAGGGATAGGGAAGGGCATTGAGGGTTGCTTTTACGCAATCTCACGTAGGCTGTAACTTTTCACTGATAGAAAACAAAATATAATGTGTCTCTTATCTAACAAGCCAATAAAGTATTTGGTGAATTACTTTCAAAACGTTGGATTAGAAATATCCTACATCGTATAACTGGCCACCCATCGATCTCATCAATTATACACCGTCCTCATCAAATCATCACCCCTCTGCAGTTCATCTCTCCCAGTGAATGATCTTACGAATCCTCACCTATGCTTCTCCTGTATGAGCCTTCAGCCGTTCATTTGAAAATTGGTAAACTAAATCCTCAGTGTAAACGCCTAAAACGAGACCTTCTACGTCAGTTTTTGACCCACCGTAATTACCGTTCAGTCAAGGTGTCTTTTCACATGTTAACTCTTATATAACAATTATATTAAGTAACTCTTATATAAACAATCAAATATAAAAGTAATATAAACCTTCAACCAATAATCGTACCTGCCTGCTGAAGACGTACTGGCCAGGCAGGGATTTTTTTTTTTTGAAATAGCAACTTTTCTCTTATTTGAACGTCAGCTATAAAAAATTCCACTACGTTCTGTGTAAAAGTATAGACTTGAATGACACAAACATTCGTCCTTATTATGCACATCAAATAATATCAATTGAAAAAAACTGACTTAAATTATCCCTGACATAATACCTTAATCTTTTCAAGAAAACCCCCATTGAAATCGCTTTAGTTATTCCTTATATATAATATTTGCTCGTTCAAACAAGAGAAAACAATTGAAAGCAGAAAACAACACGATTTTTACAGCATGTCAATAACCATACGATCTTACAAAAGGTTATTTTGAAATCAAAGACAGATTATTTACATCGATTTTTAATTGTAATTCATTTATTAATATTGTATTAGAACATCAAACACTGGCAATGTTTTTAATCCAGTATTCTTGTGGCTGCATCGCAAGGTGTAGCGTTTTCCTCCTTATTCAACTTCTCGCAGAAAACCCTCCGCCCGCACCGACCGCAAGCCGCCGGCGCCCGACAAACGTGAGGCGAACCCTTTGACAAGAGCGCACCCAGATCGCAACGCTCGCCGGCGGCAATTCCATTAATCGGAGCGCAGCGCCGCGGGCACGTAACACACGCCCCCTGACACCGCCGCGGCTGCCCGCATGATTGATTCCCGGCCGCCGTTCAATTGACGGGCGCGGGCCCACAAAAACCCATCGATGAAGTGCGTTTCAAGCTAATTCGCCCGGGGAAGAAAAGGGCGAACGGACGAAAGTCGGCGTGAATCAACGCCGGCCTCCCGGAGAGAGCGAGCGGGGGCGGGGGGAAGACGTTTGTTCTTTGGGGACAGCGGGCGCCTCAGGCGGCGGCGGCGGCGGCGGCGGCGGCTCCGTCTATTGATTGATCGTATCTCAAACACTGTTTGCTCATCTGGAGCAGGGCCCCGCCGGTCGGCCTAATCACGGTAATG
>BOPP01000048.1:1569294-1627322 GCA_017312745.1 Gryllus bimaculatus | reverse complement strand
GGCGGGCTGCGTCCGCCGGGCGGCGCGGAGAAGAAGAGGTGCGGGTGCGGCGCGCCGCCCGCCGCGGGGCCCTCCAGCGCCGCCTGCTTGGGCGCGGGCGCCCCCGACTGCACGCCGCCTCGGTACTCGCAGCCCTGCACAAGCATGGCGCTTGCGTTACAACACTACACACACAGTATTTCAATCTGCAAATCAATTTACCGTTGAAATTATCTTTTTTCGTGAAGTGCTTGAGAAATATATTCCGTAAAGACGTATTTCTAACGAAGGTACGTTCGCTGTATTCGTATTTACTAAACATTCAAGCGCTCTTATGACTGGAAAAGTCAAGTGAGTAATGGCTAAGAATAAAAAGTAAAGTAAGAATTAAAAAGTCAGAAACTTAAATGGATGAAAACAAGTTACACTGAAAGTGGAAATTAAAGAGAAGAAAGAAAGAAGATGGGGAAAGAAAACAAAAAGTATGACAAGGAGTAGTGTGGAGCAGAGAGAAAATATGTATGTCAATACACTGTGCAACGTTTTTACGTATGTACACTAGTATACAATGTTAATAAGTTACTTGAATATAAAAAACTAGGATTTGGAAGTGAAAGAACTGAGAAAAATATAAGGCGGAGGAAATAAAAGTAAAGAAATCTTTAAACAATTCAAAGGGGTGAAAAAACGCATGAGATATATCAAGCCGAAATATTTTAATGTAACATAGATCTGTAACTCGTGATGGACATATTATAAATCAGGTCAACGCCACGATTATGGGGCACAGGATACATTCACACTTTTATCCGGCGTTAATCATCCTTTCTGCTGCCTTTCGGGAAGGGCGCAAAAAGTAAAAAAGAAACAACTTCACTAAAAAATCTTATTGAAATATGTCAAAAAGGTAAGGAGCAAACTAAAGATAAGGCTTTAATGTAATAATTAATCAGAATTAAATTATGACTCACACAATCAATGTAATACAGAACTACAATACAATTCAATACACGAAAAATTATTTTAATCAAATTCACTATACCGTCTTTCAATACAGTTAAGGAACAAAATGTCAACGACTGATAATGGCCATAAATCATTTGGTGTATTTTGAAATAGACTTAAGAAAATTATTACAATTAAATGAAATTGCAAAATGTAAATTATGTGTACAATAAGAAAGTACATCTGAGTATTCTTTGAAGCGATGAAGAACATTCCAAAATATTGACGGGAAACCAGACGTTATGCAATCGGGTTTTCAAAATTTCGCTACGTTAGCATTTTTACAATTTCTACTCTATTAGTTTTTGATTTATAACAGCAGGTTTCAGAACTATTACTATTGTAGGTTTCATTTAGTAGCTTGAGAAACGTAATGATGAAAATGAAGGGTAAATAGCCATGATATTCCCTCACATGCACATGACTTTCAATAAAAATATTCGCAAATGAAACGCTGTACATGAAAGAACAAGACAAAAAATTGGCTAAATAGGTTTTACAAACTAAGATTTTGAAGAAAGATATATTTCAGAAATTTCATTCGAAAAATTACAAGAGTTCCTTTATTTAACCTTCAGTTGCATCTCTCACAGGAACACTCAGTTCCAACTTCCCACTTCAGAGAAGAGAATTGTTTTCAAGAAAACAGATTCTTTAAAAATTATAAATTATCTGAGCACTTAGAATAGAACATTATTTGAATATATTTCTTAAACTAATTTAGTTTCTTAAGTTATAGATTTATGTTGAGTAAATCAATGTTCAGTGTATGTATTTGTCTTTCAAAGTGTAATAGTACTTAAAAAGTATTTCACCGCCAATTACACTTCACATAGAAATCTGATAAAAGTTGTCAAAGAAGATTAAAATATTCTAATATCATTAACCAACTTGGGGTTATTCCATGTGACAATTCGTATTATTAGGAAAATTTCCAATTGCCATACACGTGAAATTAGTGAAAAAATATGAAATTAGTACATTTGAATGACAATATTTTCATTAAGTGCGATTGTTTCCAGAGAAAACATTAAAATTTCATTTTCCTAATTTTATTCATTTAGATCAATTAAATGGCAGAAAATGAACATTTAAAATGCAAAATAAATACTAAGTAAATACTTTTCGAATAATTTGTATATCAGCTTCAACCTCGAGATGGTGCTTAGAAATTATTTTATTATTTATCGTAAAAGGCAAATAAATTAGAAATTAAAATTGCGAGTAGCTTCAGATTGTTCAAATAAACATGTACAACACAACACACACATATATGAAAGAATCAGGACAATATACGGTCCACGAGAAGTGTCACATTGCAAAAAATGTTAATTTCGCTGGAGGACGGTTTTACTCCAGGCGGAGGCTATTATTTCCCGGTCAAAGACAAAGTGTTTTTTTCAAACTCTGTACACCGGCTAGTGTGTAAACTACATTGGTAAATGTTTTTGTAATAAAAATAAACTATTTTCTAACGTAATTCTTCACTTCACTAAAACATGACGATTTTAGAAACGTATCAATTTTCTTCCGCAGCGACAATAGTGTTTTTTCACACGGCAAAATCAAACTCTTGTACAACAACTAAAAATCCAGCAATTTAGACTTGCGTGTGTACGAGTATTCACCGTACGCGAAGAAAGAAGCACGCGTGCGCGAAGATCTCTCCAGGAGCGCCCCCGAGCCGGCCGGCAGCCGTCGGGCGACGGCACCTGCGACGTAGCGCCGGCTCCAGTCTGGACGACGCGGCTTCTGCCTGCCCGTTTGTGGCGTCGCGCTGACGGCGCCGTCAGCCCCCAGTGCCCTCGCCAGCCCCGGAGCGCCTGTCGATCGGAAGAATCCCTTCGGCTCCCAGACGGAATGGCCCCATTTCCGCAGCAAATGCAATCCGAACGCGGCTGAGACTTAGTCGATATTTTGCACGGTCGCTCCCTTTGGATTGGCACATCATCCTCCCGCCGAAGAGGGAGGGACGGAATTGGTTTTAGGACGCAAAAGTAGGCCGCAACCACGCTTTTAGATTACATTCTACACCTCATATCTATGTAAAATATCTGCTTTTTGCAGCTCCGAATAACGCAGAAGTTTTCCAATTACTATCGTCTCCTCTCATTACCGACAGAGATATCAATACTGAATCACAGCATTATTATTCTATTTTAATCAAATAATTATATTTAAACATGTGAAAGACAGGGAGGGATTAGGCTTTATTTCCTAAAATTTAATCATATCAACGTCGACAATTATTTGCGAATTACGAACTATCTTTATGGTAATACAAAATTGATCTCTCCGTCACGATATCCAAACATTTTGCGATTGAGAGTATTCATCAAAATAGAAACAAAACACGTTTAGACACATATCGTTCAAGGGTTTACGAAAAATGGGAACACATGATCGATTACCGAAAATAATAACGCGCCTTGAAAAAAAATATTTTAAAGAATATCTTAAAAATTGTCAAATAACAAGGATTGCGAACGAACAATAATGTATTTTATATTTCACAATTTATAGCGCAACATAGTTTGAATCGTTATTTGAAGAAGGACGGTCTTGTGACGTTTATCACTCGCCAATAAGTACAAGCGATAGCTGTTCACTTGGCTGCTGCATGCGGTACTCACAATTCTCCGCACGTCGAGCGCCTCGTGGGCCGCCGCCAGGTTCATCCCTGCGCTCAGGCGGCGCGGGCGCGGGCGCCGGGCAGGGCGCAGGGCATGGCGGGCGGAGGCGTCTCCGCTGCGGGCGTCCGCGCAGCCACTCACTCGCTCACTCGCGCGCGCCGCACAGCCACGCGCCCCCCCGCCCCGCCGCGCACGCCCGCGCCGCCACGCCCTCGCAGCACGCCCCCGCTCCCCTCCCACCGCCGGCGCCCTCCGCGCCCACGCCCTCACCCGTCGCTCTCGCCCTCGCCTTACCCTGACCCGCAACCTCGCCTTCGCCTGCGACCTCACACTCGCCTGCTTTCTTTCCCTTATCCTCAGGCCAAATTCTCCTTCACCCGCATCCGTATCCTCGCCTTCACACTCGCCTTCCCCTTCACTCACGTCCTCGCCTGCGTCCTTTTCCTTACCCTGACTCGCAACTTCGCCTTCAGCTGCGCCCTTTACCCTCGTCATAACCTTACCCTTCACCTTCCCCATCGCCTTATTTCTTTCCCTTATCCAGAGTCCAAATTATCCTTCACCCTCACCCATTTCCTCTTCCTCCTATCATCTTCCTTTCGCTCTTGCCCTCGACTTCACCTACTTTGACCCGCAACCTCGCCTTCACCCGCGCCCTCGCACCCGCTTTCGTCCATGTACGCATCTTTTCCATCATCTTCTCCTTTGTTCTTTCCTTATTCGCCTTCTCCCGCGCCTTTGCTCTTATCATCGCTCTCCTGGAATCTTCGCTCTCTATCCACCTCCATCCTTGCACGCATCTTCGCTCTGGCTCTCGTCGTTCGCATTCTCGCCCTCGACTTGGTCATTGCCTTTATTTTATTTCTCGATTTTATTTCTCCTTGTACCCTCCTGGAATCCCTCTCAACCTCACCTCCACTCTCCCTCGCCCTCCCTGCCTTTACCGCCACTCTCACTTACACCGGCTCTTCTCACCACGCATCTTTTCACTGTTCTCGTCTTCATCACCACCCTGGTCTTCTACGTCGGCCCATAGCATCACCACCCGCGCCTTCGCCGTCACCCCCGTCCTCTCGTCTCCGCCTCCCCTCGCCACCCCTTTTTCAACGCCACCTCTGCAGCGAATGGCACGTCGTTACCCCCACTCTCCACCATTCTCCTTCTTGTTTTTGCGTGTTTTACGGATCTTTACGGACCGGGCCATTAATACAGTGAATTAACTGAAACTTAAGCCAGTTGGGGAAGCTGGAAGCTGATTAACTTGTGACAAAATTTTTTATACAACACTGTACAAGAGATATATGGCCGTTGGACTCTTCGATACTCGTCGTAACCGTGAAAACTGATTTTTTTTAAGAAAATAACTTAATAGAGTTCTTGTTCTCTCTAATACAGTAAACAAGTTTTCAATTTCTCGCTAGTGTTTTAATACATTTCTTTTCAAACCTTTAATTTTAGATTTCAGGTAAAAATTTTACTTAGAAACAATTATCTCAATGCTGCTTAATTAATTTTTGTGTCTATTTTAATGATACATAGCCTTTTGAACCTCTACCGCCTTCTGCCGACTCATCCTCCATATGTCAATATTAATTTCAACTACCAATTTACCAAAAAACATTCGTACTTTAGCACACCAATTTCCTCATCCTTCATTTCAGTTATTAACACATTTTATGTCTTTGTAAGCCAATATTACTCTAATTTGCCCCTTCCCTGCAAAAGCCCGTGTCTCCGTATGTGGGGGGAGGGGGAATGCTTCCCTTCTATCACCATTTTCAAAGATTCGAAGTTACTCCATTCCCGTTATCCATCATCTCCTTCGCCATCCCCAGCGTCAGCCACCGCGCAGCTCCCCGCATTCAACCAGACGCTCCAAGTCTTGAACTCCTCCCTGGCCCCGCCTACCCTTCGCCCCTGCAGCGCCCAAGAGAACTCTCTTGGGCGGCTTCCGGAAATTGCGTCATTACGTTGTATGTCGGGCAGGCGTGCAGTCGCTGCCGCTGCACTGGATGTGCATCCGAGGAAGTAATTAGTCGGGGATCAAAGCCCGGAGCCCCTGGCGAGGCGACGTGTGGAGGCGCGACGCGTTGTTCCAGGGCGCGTGGCTTCTCAAGGCGGTGCTGCGAAGGCGGCAGCGGCGGCGGCGGGGGGTGAGGTGTTGGGAGGCGGTGGCGAAGACGGAGGTAGAAGGGTATACCGTGACAGGTGAGGGGAAAGCAGAGGCGATATGATGGCGTTGTTGCAGCTACATCAGACGTTGCGCGGTGGCGTGACGGAGGAGGGGGATTGCAGCGGGGGAGAGGGGAGACGACAATGACGCGGCAGCGGGTTGAGCGCGCGGAGCGGGCGAGCGGCGAGCGGGCGGAGCGGCCGAGCGCGGCGGACGGCGGACGGGCGGAGCGGGGCGGAGCGGCCGGAGCGGGGCGAGCGGGCGGAGCGGGGCGGAGCGGGCGGAGCGGGCGGAGCGGGCGAGCGGGCGCGAGCGGGGCGGAGCGGGGCGGAGCGGGCGGAGCGGGCGGAGGGGCGAGCGGGCGAGCGCGACGGGCGGAGCGGCGGAAGCGCGGCCGGAGCGGGCGCGAGCGGGCGCGAAGCGGGCGGACGGGGCGGAGCGACGCGCGGCGGGCGGAGCGGGCGGAGCGAAGCGGGGCGGGGGCGCCCGGGCGCAGCGGGCGTGCGGCGGACGGTCGGTCGGGCGAGGCGGCGCGGGCGGGCGGGGCGGCGCGGGGAGCCGTGACCGAGTCAGAGGGTTAGCGTACGCGGCGTAGGCGGAGTGGCACGTGCGGAGCGGAGGGATGGCCACGGGCGGCAATGCGATGTAGGCGGCGCGCAGTGCTTCCCCTTCTTCCCGCATGCATCGCATAAGAAGCGAATAGTCTCCCCTTTGGCCTCTGCAAAAGCGGCGGGGAGCTCGAACTTCATTTGATTACGGATCGTTGGAAAGTGGGTTGTTACACGTGACTTTCAGATGATTACAAGCGAAGAACGACTGAAACACTGGGCTTTTTGTCCGCTTAATCTTTACACAAGTGGGGCAAATAGATGCACTTCATTGAAAACTAAAGTGAAACGTTTTGTTTTTTATGCATTTGCTGGTGGAAATAATTAATGAATTTTGGAGCGAAAACAATTTATCATGAATAATCTATTTAAAGTTGCATATGAAATTAATAATAGAATTTTGGTAATAAAAACAATCAATTAATCTTTAATACTACAATCTGAAATTAAAACTAAGTGCACTCGGATAACTAAAACATGAAAGCTAAAATCTGCATTTTCGCAAATAAAATGTAAAAATTTACAGAATTTCAAAAGATAGATCAAAGTTCATCTTCGAAAAACAATAATGAATAATAATAATAATAATAATGAATAATAATAATAATAATAATAATAATAATAATAATAATAATAATAATAATAACTATTTGACTCGCAGTCACTGTGCGAATGTGCAAATTATAAATCAAATTTTCAAATAATTTTGTAAGTTTACAAACATTTTAATACAAAATTGATTGCAGTGTTCCGATAGCTTAACCATCATCATTTCAGCTGTAACCTATTCTTCAACAGAAATGGAATCATCGGGTCGATGTTCAACTTCTACAATGTCGATCCGAAAATCTAAGACATCATAAGATGCTCTTCAAATTAAAAACAAAGTAAGATCACAGTCTTGCATATTTCCACTAGGTCGAGAACACTACGCCACTGAATTACAATAGGACGCCCGCAGATTTTTCAAGAGACTTCGGACCGAATGAGAGACACTGTAAAAATTCTTGGCTGCGACGGTTAGATTGCAGGCAGGGCCATAAACAGGTTTTACGAAGCCATTGAAAACACAAGATGTCGATATAATTGCGCGTTGAACAAGATTCCGTTCACACTGCAGGAAAACAAAATCATAAATATTTGTGGGTGGACGGCTATGTCCTCTTAACAGACGCTCGCACCAAGGGCGCATAATAAATAGTTGCGACTGCTGGGAGGCTTTTGCCTAAAAGGCGAATTTCAAGTTTGTTTGTTTGTCACTTTTCCCTTTTATATATATATATATATATATATATATATATATATATATATATATATATATATATATATATGTTTGAAAGGTACCTGACATTATCACCAATCAAGACGGGCGTGCATTATTCAGAAATAGTCAAAAACTCCTAAATAAGTAAGTTGTTTATCATGTTCGTGAATAATACGTAAATAATAAAAAAAAATAGTTTTTTGAGGTGGCTTTTCAGGTTTAGTTCAGGTTATGATTCCCGTGAGTTGCAAATTTTAATCTCTTCCGATAAACATTGTAAATAGCAATTGGAGCGGGGATGGCAACAGAGAATTCACGGGGGATTGATGTTTTGAAATCATCGAAACGGTTTCTTAAAAGCATATTACTTAAAAAATAAAAGAGATATTATGCCAGTTGGCTAGTGCATAAATCTAATGAAATTCGCCTCGTTGAAATAAGCACGAAAACGAGAGTAAATAATACACGCTTCGAGAAAGGTTAAATGGGAGGTAGCTAATACTACTGAAAACGTAATAGGGACCTCTACATTATCATGGAAGGAGTTGGAGTTACAGAGAAACTGAAAATTGACGGGTACGAGAAAATATGGACGATCACTCCCGCCGAAATGCGTCGCGATGTCCGTCGGGGTGATATCTGCTGTACCCAAAGCCACAGAAGGTGCTACCGAAATCTCTCATAAGCAGAGCTCAGATTCTGATAACCTAATAATTCTTTGAAAATGGCCTATAAAATTATTCAAAATCACCAAATTTGAATAACTAAGCTTTTGTTTGAAAAATATTTATTTAATGAATTTAACAATTTTAAATAAATGTATAGTCTTTATTTTAGGAGGAAATGTATCTTTACCTCCGATCTTCCAACCGGCAGTTTTCAAAGGCCGAGAAAGTTATCGAAGATCAGTGTAATTTGGAAAGAAATCACGAACAGAAACACAAAAGGAACCAAATTGATTTAAAAATGATGCAAAGGTGAAAAAATGATCTAAAAATTGAAAAAATTACCAAAATGAGCCAATAAAAAATATTTTTCCATCACCTATGTCATGATAAGCATTCAGCTGCATCTACAATGCACCAGTGAAATCATGACATGTCATCAGAATCCGAGCCGTGCTCTTAACACTCCTTCACTATTTTCTTTTGACTCCACTATGAATTTTTTTTAACTGTACATTTTACGCATTTATCCGAGGCCACGAACCCCATTGAGAAGAACGTTCCCGGATTAACTGAAAAATATTAATTTTATAAGGCAGGAGGTGTAACAATGACCTAATGTCATCGGCCACTTTGAAACAATGGAAGTATGCAGCCTAGCGCAAGCGCTCCGCTCCGCAGAGCCCACGTGATGGCCTCTCCTCAGCACCTCGCTCCCACACGCGCAGCACCTGCTCCCTCAGGCCGGGGGCGTCCGTCTGCGCGAGCGGCGTCGGCGCGCAGCCGCGCGCTTCGTCGGGCGTCGCCGCCGCCGTGGGCGACGGGGCGCGTGGGCGTCGGCGCCGTTGGCCGACGCGCGGCNNNGGCGCCGCGACGCCTGCGCCCCCCCCTCCCCCGCCGGCCGCGCTCTCCGCTGGCAGTCGGCGTCTCCTCCTCTCCGATGCCTGCTGCCGGCGCTGGGTCAGACGGTCGGTTCCAGTGTTCTTGTGGTTCCATGTAATTATGTTAGTTTTCTTACTAGGAATCTCGACGCTGTACGTTAAATACTACTTTTTGAGGTCCGAATTTTTTGTTTTTGTTTACTGCGATTTCCCTTCTCGTCAGTGGCGTCCGCTCCCAACCCATCCCGGACACTGGACCTTTCTAGGCTTCCCTCTCTCAGGTGGCCCGCAACCAGAGGGGTTTCCAGACATTCACTTACAGGGGAACATGAACTTGTGATTCAATGTAATTATATTACTTTCCTTGCAAGTCACCTGGAACTACACTTTCTTACAAGTTTTTATATAACTATAATATTGAAGATATAGATTTTTTTCCTGGATGAAATCTATTTCTTAAAGACAGATCTTTAAATGTATTTAAGTTCAATAATTCGAAAATATAAATAATTATTTTGTAATTTGACGCGAAATATAGGCAATTAAAAAAAACATATTTAATATACAAAACGCTCAATTTTTTTCCTTTAAATGTTCTCCACGAGTAGAAGAAAGGATGCTTAAAAGAAAGGCGCGTTCAACACCCTGAATTTTTACAAATAGCAAATTCACATATAATGCG
Source organism: Gryllus bimaculatus (assembly GCA_017312745.1). Classification (NCBI taxonomy): domain Eukaryota; kingdom Metazoa; phylum Arthropoda; class Insecta; order Orthoptera; family Gryllidae; genus Gryllus; species Gryllus bimaculatus. The sequence goes on along the minus strand of BOPP01000048.1, from coordinate 1,617,432 downwards.
AGAACATATGTGCAATTTTTTTCTGTATACTGCAATTTCCCTTCTTGTCAGTGGCGTCCGTTACTCACCCATCCCCGGTACCCACTAGTTTTTCTGTGACATACCTTATCCCTCTGCTTCGACCACCCATGGGTGTCGCCCCATGTCTCTGCATCATCAGACCGTTTGGGGTTTCCTCGTCCGGGGCTGCTCAAGAGGGTAGTTCACTTGGCGCGCCCTGGCCCAGCGCTCGTCAGCGAACAACCGGTGAGGCACGTTGCTCGTCCGTCAGCCCTACGCGGGAGGAGAGGAGAGGAGGCGCTCGGCTCTAGTCTAGTGAAAGGCGAGCGGCACGCGGGCAACAGCAAGCAACCCTGGGGAGTCTTGCTCGATTTCTTGTAATTTGGCAGCCCTGCCCTGGCCAGACATTTGTTGTTTCTTACAGGTAGCATGCAACTAGCGGTGCTTGTAGGTGTAGACATTGCGTTTGACCAGACAAAGGTGTGTGAAAATAATTATCTTGATTTTCTTTCAAGGGATTCGGGCACTTACGGCTTAAGTACTACTTTATTAAAACATCAAACTCTGTTCCTGTTTGCTGCGGTACTCCAGCTCCGTGCTCCGCCCCACACCACTCCACTCCATTCCCCTCCCCGCAAGCGGAAGGGTTCTCCCTGCGGTCGACTGCTCCTTTTTACGAGTGGCTTGTAACCATCGACGAGCGGTCACTCGCTTCTCGCCGTATGGCGCATGCGTGTGTGTACCCCCTGCGTGGGCTACCACTCCACACATAACTCACGTTTTACCAGGGGGCACAAACCCCGGGGGTGGGTTCGGCTTTCCGCCTTTATCCGCACCCCCGACCGGCGCACAAGAACGTCGACAGGCTGCCATCCGACTCATTCCGGAACGCAGTTCACCCTCGCGGCAACCTTCCCTTGCCTGGGTGGGGTCGCTCTGCCAGCTCAGATCTATCCAGGCTAGTACCGGAGTCCGAATAATGCGCTACTCACATGCGTCGGGAATAAGTCCCTCCTATTTGTCCAGAGCATTGGCCCACTGACACGTGGAAGCCAAGAGCCCATCAGGGGGTTCCCCTAACTGAGGGCCAGGTGGTTCGGGCCATCCTTCCCGTCTCCTCACTGCCTACACCTTGCGCTAGGGACGCGAGCACCGCCAGAACCTAGGCAACCTGACAGGGTGGGGGTATCTGGCCCTCGTCGGACTTCTGTACGTGGGATCCGGAGCATGTGGCGCCGCCTATACGTGGGGTCGCCGCAGAATGTGCTTTATGACATGCAAGTGACCTTTTCCCTCGCAAGTGGCGTTCCTTCGCCAGGTGGCGTACAACGTGAGGCGGATCTCGACTATTTGAGGGGAGGGAGTCATTCGATTTTATGATTATGTTGGTTCATTTTAACTAATTCTTAATAACAAACTTTTAAATACAATTTTATTTCCAAATGACCAGATAATTTTTAGCACCTTAAACGATAATTTGAGAACCGCTGCCCATCTACTTCAGAAAATAGGTGAAAACTATAACCTACAAATTCCATCAAAGGAAACGAAAGACATGGTATTCCAGAGGAAAAATCATTCAAGGCGCAAAATAGAAATCAATGGTAACGGCATTGAACAGGTAAATAACTTCAACTACCTCAGTTGCAATTGTTCATACTGTCAAAAAGTTAATATAATCAGATACATCAGAAAATGTGCGGAATTATACGAAATACTCTCAGACAGAAAGCATTGACTCGTACAGACATCCAACTACTAACATTTTATAAAACAATGGCAGTATAAATGATAACACGGGTGTAAAAATTGAGCCCACAATAGAGGAGATAAGAGAAAAATAGAAACCGAGGAACTGAGATGTCTTGGACCTTTGGCGAGCTCTTCAATACTGGGCCATGAATGAAACTCGGACATCAGAGATGAATTAAAGATCATCAACCTAACTGAAAAATAGACATGTAAGAAATAATTGGCATTATTAATGAAAATGGCGGAAGATCGAATGCCAAAAATCACCTCCAACTGCTATCCGATCGGGGGCAGACCAATGGAAGGATACTCTTGAAGATGGAACGGGTCAATAGACTCAATCTATGATGATAATGATGATGATGTCCTAATTCTTAAAACCACCTTCAGGATGCAGTTTACTCTTTTTTGTAGCATATTTGTAGAAAGGATAGTTTACAAATATCTAATGTTAAAATTAAGTTAATGGCATTCAAACGAAGTGCGAAAATTGTACTTAAAAATGTTATCTTAGAACAAATCAGCAATTTCAACTACCTAGGTGACAATATTCCATACATTAATAATGATGCAATTAATAAATAAATTCAATATGAGTTCATTTATGGGCCCATCAAACAAAAATATGAAAGTAAGAAGTAAAGAAACATGCGTAAAATTCTGTGAAGTAAAGGTTATCCTTACTCTCCTTTATGGTTGTGGGAAATGGACTGTAACAAAAATTCAAGCTAGCCGAAATGATGTCGCTGAAATGAAATTTCTCAGATACGTGGCACACACTCCAAGATTGAAGCAGAAATGCTAAACGTGAAGATCTAAATATCATTAGAATCCTCGATAGAATCGAAAGATGAAGTTAATTGATTGGAACATCTTGACAGAATGTACTCGAAAACAACTTCTCAACTACAGACTCAAGGAAGAAGTAACGCGGAACGGCAACGTAAACCCAATGATCAATTTTAAAACCAGTATAAAAATACTTGAGACCGGAACAAACAGCTTTGCTTCATCCCTGAAGTTGATGTCGATGATAATGATATTTACGAATTTTCACGGACATGTAGACACTACAGGAGGATCAAACACTACATTTTTAGATAACAAAATCTTTTTTAGTGGCACTCCGCCGCCTCGGAAACCTCCCTTGTCCACTCAGCGCTGCTGCGGATGCCGCTCCTCCCAAATTCCATTCTCCCCCTCTTCTGTATTTCAATTCTTCCCATCTCCTTTGAATTGAATTTGCCTTATTTTATGTGGCGAGACTCGGGCCATCAGGCCCGCTCTTCCGTCTGACCACGCAAATTTCGCTACGCTCCTTTCACCAACTAGGAGAGAAAGGAGGTATTTCTCGGGCGAGAAACAGGCGATTTGAATTTAGCTCAGAGGCGTCATTTAGGCTTGAGGATCTTTTACATGCAAGTAAATCTACGAGCATGGAACAGCCGGCTTTACTTCCCCTCCGAAGGAAGGCGTACGAAGGATTTTTTCGCCCTTAAAAATCCACGGCTTCGATCGGGTTTGAACCCGCCAACTTGGGTACAACAGTCCAGTATGCTAACCGTTACACCATCGCCGCCGTTCTTACACCATCTCCTTCCTCCTCTGTTAATAAAGAAGATGATTTTGAGTCAGTTTGAGTTAGAAATATTAAGAGAAACCTGATTAATATTTGCTTCGATGCTGACAAACTTCTGCTGATCTCGGAAAACATATTAAGTGAAGCCTTCATTGTTGTTTTACGATGCTCATAAGACTTATATTTAACAGCAAATAGTAGAAGTGGTAGATAAATATTCATTCAAATAATCAATATGATTATCTCCTCCATATTCTGTTTTTCTAATTCCCCTTCCTTCTCTATGTTCCCTCCAATCACCTGCCTTCTCTACATTTCCCTGAATCCTCTTCCTTTTCTACTTCCTTTTTACAGAATTCCCCTTAATACTCTACTCGTTTTTGAAAATTACTCTTTTCCCTTCAGTTCCTTTCTTCAAAATTTCCTCTTCTTGTGTCAGGACCCCCCTCTACTTATTTTGTGAATTTCACTTTCACCTGTATTTCCTCTTTTCTCAACTCTCCTTGTAATTTTATTGTATTTTTTTCTATTCCTATTGCATTATTTATTTCCCCATTTATTGCATTCCCCATTAGATACGAATTACACCCTTCCTTTTGACGAACGTTTTCGGACCGAGAGAAGTGGCTCAATGCATCAACTGATGTCACTGTAGTGCCTCTGACTGGGAGGTTCTAGATTCCAATCGCGACAATTGTTAACTAGGTCGAATTCACTCTCTGGAAGAGAATTCTATCGGCCGGCTGCTCTGTTTGGTAGATTTCCAAATTTTCTCCGATCAACGCCGGGCGAATGCCGGAACAGTACCCTAATAGATGGGCCAAGGACCTCCCGCGATCTTTCCTTCCTCTTCCATATCCTATTCTCACCTCTTTCACACACTGACACTAACATGCACTACTCTACCACACATGGCGGAAGAGCGGACGGGGGTTTAGAGCTTGTCCCGGCTGGGGCGATGCCCCACTGGCGGGAGATACCTAGTTGGGGAAACCCCTAGTAGTCTTAGTCGTCGTCGTCGTCGTCGACGACTACGACGACTAATACCTCAGTAGTTGACGCGCACGGAATCACTAACAATCAATCACGAACGGATTCGGAATTTTAGCGAACGAGCACCTGCGCACAATTGCTTCTATGACGGAAGAGCCGCTCTGCGCATGCCCACGTTCACTAAAATTCCGAAATAGTCCATCAAATCCTTGTCAATCTAGTCTAAGTCTCGGGGATGTACTATATGTGGGTTCGTCATTCTTCGCTCTCTGGGGACTCTATGTGCGGACTTGACAACACGTGCAGACTCCATTGCCACGCCACATTCTACAACCTCACTGCAACGACGCCAAAATCATCACTATCGATCATTACTGTTTTCATTCGTTGAATTAGAATTGTTATTCGTTCTGAAATGCTATTTGAGAATGAATTTTCTCCTTAGTATAGCGTAACTTTGCCCAATCGTTATTGAAAACATGCTTCGGTGCCACAAATCTCAATAAATGTAATTTCATCGATTGTTTTGGGGAAGAGGTAGGATATTACGGACACCGACAATAAGTTTTATAAATGTTTATACGCATTCTTACGTGCCATACACTTGCGGCCGATTTTGAAACAACGGCGCCAAATTTTGGGGATGTATATAATTACACGAATGGGAACACGGCGATTACGAGATATTAAAACATGTGTTGCTATTTTGCAGATCATAATTTCAAATTATTACATGTATTATTTTCAAAATATTTATTACTACAACGTTAAACATATTCATTGTTATTGTTTTCATGTAGAGGTGTTGTCAAATAACGATTCAACTAGAACAGCACACTTTGATGTCAAAAAATTCTATTGATAATTTTGGTTTAGAACTTTCACCCGTACCGAACGTAAACACACGCCGGTCAACCCTACGGCTAAACCCTGACACTGAAATTTGTTTTGTGTTTAAAGTGCAATTAATTCAAAACAACGACAAAATCGACGTCACAATAGTATTTTTATGGTAAGTATTAAGAGTCGTCATCTAGCTACCAACAGATCAATATTACCGATAAACTCAGATTAAAAATTACGTTTTCAATTGATAAAGTAGTATTATAAAATATAATTAACTTGAAAAGTCAAATCACCTATTTCATTCTATTGTCATCTTGTCTTCCTCCTTCTGAATGGTCGAAACTATACCCTAGGGGTGTCCAAAATGTGGAGCATGATATGTTGAAATGTGTAAAATGTAATGGAGCATTGTATTATTGCAACAAATCTTATACTTATGCTAAGACTTATTTTACAGAGCATAGGAAAATGTCGACTTCAAGTTCTAACCCGATATTACTTTCGGTGCTTCATCTCTCTTACAACTCTCTCCGTTACATCAAAGAACAGTCGTCCAGAAGCATCTTCACGAAGAGAGACTTTTCGACAAGAGCTAGCTCCCCAACAGCGGTCGCCTCTCGTCCAACCTATTGTGACTTGGGGTTACATTAAATGTCTCTTTTGCACGGACGTTCCTAAATTAATTATTTTTTCTTATTGTCGGTAAACACGCGATTATCTCCTTAGCAACGAACCATTTATACAACACTTTAAGAGCACGTCCATAGCAACGGCCGCTAAAATGCTCAAGTCCATTAAAAATATTATAGCAGACTCTCGGGTTTAGATTTTACCGGTGCTTATAAATCTTTTGTCACCCATGTCCCATTTGTCCCTTGGCTCATTTTGTCCCGATGTCCGCATTGCACCGTTTCCCATTTTTTTCCCTTGACCTATTTATTTCATTATCCCCATTATCTAATTTGTCCCCATTTTGTTCCCTCTTTTCCAATTTTGTCCATTTTCTCTCCATTGCTCCAGTGCCCTCTTCGACCTTTCCCCGCTTTGTTCCACTGTGTTAACAAGTTTTAAATGCTTATTTTGAATAACTAGAAATAACAAAACCATTGCAAGTAACACGCCCTCTAGTAGACATAAGGACTTGTTACATAAATAACTGTTAGTCGCATGATTGTGTTGTCCTTTTCCCTCCCAGGGAGCGGAGCACATTTTACCCTTCTCTACTCCAACTATGAACAAGCAAGACAACCAACAAGGTATTATATTCACGCGTTTTCTGGAGCCCCGGGATATCTACCACCACTCCTTTCCCAACATTAGTTGCATTCAGAATAAATTATTGTAATGAGAGATGTGGACAAAATCTGGTGACAAATGCTCACTCCCGTGTATTAAAACCTATTTTGCATGAAAAAGTGACTACAAATTCGTTGTAAAATTCCTCACTCCTCTCGTATCTAGCAAAGCGAGGACTCAAGAAATCGAGCACGAATACTTGGGTTATTTGACGCTCCCAACTCATATATGAAAAACAAATGACACGTAATAAAAGGTCGACCATCTCTGCTATAGACGTCCCACCCCCCCTCCTCATTTACGCGTTGCTTTCAACCCTACACTAATTTAAGAACTGATTTTTGTTATTTCATAGTAAATTAAGTATATATTGAATTTAAAAGAATCTAAACGTTCTTTCAACTCAATATTTCGTTGATTTTTATAGAACTAGTGGAGCTACTGCAGCGTATACTTTCTCACGCGTAGTAAAGGTTACGTAATATAATTTATACCGCAATTTCTCTTCGAATGTCATATTTTTTTTTTGCAAAACTCAAAATTGTTGAAAAATGATTAATGACAATGAAAACCGTATCCCAAACGTAAGGGAGGAAATAAAGAAATTCGAGCCATTGTTTGTTATATTGCAGCACAAGGTGATTCAATTTGCCTGTAAGGAAGACGAAAAGGAACCAAAGCAATCTGAAATATCGTCATATTCTAATGGAAGTAAAGCTTGTCACTACAATAACTGCGTGGATCATAAGATCCGCATTCTTTATCAATCACCGCATTTTATCAGTAACAACTTTATCATGTCCTTTCAATTTTAAAAAGAAAATCATCCTGTTCATGAAAATAAATATCTTATTGAAGACGGATAATATTGATAATAAACGTAACTCGAATATTTTTGAAAAAGAAACATTACACTTAGTTCAGCTAGATTTTTAAATCGTAATTTACAAATTATTGTTTGGCGTTCTTTCGTTCTGGTCCAATCGTTCATTGTATAGGCACACCGCCATACAGCTATGTATATGATGAAACCGGTTGCATAACCAAGCTCAGAAAGCAAAAACGGTGTTGTAAAAGGACCTGACTTGACAGTATCAAAAGGTTGATAGCGGATTTTGTTGAACTAAAACATCGCCAAAAATTATGAATGAAATGCTCTTAAAATGTTTTTAAAATGCTCTAAACGCAAACAAAAATGACGTTAACTTTATCAAAACCTGCTCAGATGAACTGCTGGATTTGTTACTGACGTAATCGATGAAACGGAAGTGACAACAGTTGTTGCCCTGAGGTATCTCAGCCGGAGGTTTGCCCCCAAGTAAAAGCTCTGCTGACCTAAAGAGAATGCTAAGTAGCGAACTTCTGGCAGCGCTAAGAGTTTTTACGTGAAAACCTGATGCAAATACTACTTGCGGAATACCGGCAAGAATTGAAAAGAATACTCCCTCAAACAGGGAAGAACCTAGTGGTACCATCTAGTAAATATTTTACGAGATTATTGAGAATAGTTCATAGGATATTTTTCCACCATCTAGTGAATTTATTAATTTTCAAAGCGACAATTTTCATTATCCAGAATTTGTACTGAACACTCCCTCTTATCCGGCCGTCACGAATTTGGGACGATGCCGTACACCTGTCGTAACACGTCACTAGCCGCAAAGATACGAAAGAAAATTCACGATAACTATTATATGTACATGCTGTGCTGAATGTGTGATTTAATGTCCCTTTTAGTAAGGGCAAATCCATGTGTATACATACTGCAGTCAGAGTTGCACCCCCCCCCCCCCCATGTTGGGACAAATTTAAATAAGTATATTTAGACATTTCATTTCGCCGATCTTCAAATTTATGTTATAAAAGATTTACTTTTTTCTGTATTTCAAGAAAAAATTTAATAATATTTAAGGGAATGACAATTTTATTAAGCTGAGATAATAATATAAATTAATACATTGGTGAACTTTAGTCCAGTATTATAAAACGTGTAGGATAATGTTTAGCATTACTCTGAATATTCCTAATCAATAAATTCTCTTTCAATTATATTTTGCTTTTGAACATTGTTTACCTGGAAATTAGTTTCATGCACAAAATCATGAGTCATAACACTCGATTTAACTCTAAAAAAACAAAGTATTTCCTATTTATTTTACACATATGACCCATGGTACCCCAATTTCAAAATATAAAACAAAATCGTAGCAGCTACAATATAATATTGATATACCTATAATATGCTTATGGTAGCTTTGTAGTGTGTTAAAGTCATCCGTGATCTTAGAGTTATTTTTCATTCCAAAATGTGCTTTGTCGATCATATTGACTACCCTGTTAATGAGGTGAATCAAATGCTTGGTTTTATTAGACCATGCTTAGGCCTCCAATCTATAGATACTTTGAAAATCCTATATTTGCTGACTGTGAGGCCAATATTTATGTTCTCATCCTGAGTCTGGTCTCCAGTTTTGCAATCCCAATAGAAACCATTTAACATTTTTATAGAATTGCTTCTTCATTGCTTGGATTGTCTAATCCATTTATCGATCATTATTATAGATATCTAGTGGCTAAACTTTGTTTACCTTCCCTTAGAACTCTTAGATTTTTAAATGATATATTATTTTTATTTAAACTTTTGAATGGTATGATTGATTGCTCAATTCTTGTAAATCAATTGAAGTTCAGAGTTCCATTACAGTCATCAAGACAAAATTCCACATTTGTTCAAAAAATGTATTCAGAAACAAAAAAATTGCTCTTCTCTAAATGCATTTCATATTGGATCGACTATGTTTGTAACTCAAGCTAAACTTAGAACACTTGTATATTAATAATTGTATCAGCAAATTCATTTACCTACTGTCTACTACGTCTTTGTAATCTTATTGTTAAATAATGGACTTTTGTCAGTTTATTTTGAAATAAATAAATATAAGTTATACATCAAATACATATTGTGGGCAATGCAGATTATTAAAAAGTAAATGTTTAATACAAACATAATGCATACTGCATTTTGTATATTTTTATTAATATTAATATTATTTAAATAAAGAATGTAATTTTTTTTAACGAAATTGTAATTTTAAAATCCTGCCTCTGTCTGCAGTTCTCTACCGTAAATACAGTAAACTACAAAAACATGTGAAGTTTTTCCAGGGTACGTCATCTTAATTACACATATCTTATTAACATAAAATAAATTACTTTTTACTGATAAAAATGATTTTAATTGAACATACTATAGATTTAGGAACATGAGTAAAGATTCTGGAGCACTTCTCACCCATACTTTGCACAATTTTTAACTGCTGCTTCTTTTTTTTTTTTTTTTTTTTTGCAATTTAAATTAATGAACAATATATCAAAATGAAACTCATATAACTTTGGCACCACTTGGCTAACTCTTAATTTTGCAAATGTAAACATTGGTTTCATTATAATGTTCATTTCAAATTTGTTTCACATAATAACTATAATAATAGTGTAAACTCTCAGCTGAAAGAAAAGTATGCAAATTTGAACACTAATAGATAGGCTCTGTTAACAAAAGTTTTATTACTAATACTAACCTGAGTTCCTCCACAACTAGAATATAAGTAATCAATATACAATGAAAATACACAAACGTACTATTTTTATCAGACATTTGCATGACCATACTTGCTACACTGAACTGAGTATTCTGAAGAAAAAAAAACAACAGAAAAAGAGCTAGTAATGCCACATTACACACTTCTGAATAATTTGTAATAGTTAAGTAATATTTTATATTGCAACTTGAATCCTACTAATTATTAAGAAATCTTATGAACTCCCTTCACAAACTGGTGTGATAATATTTTTAAGTGAAAACTTGCTTTAGATGTTAAAAGTCCTATAAGCATTGCTCTTGAAACCGAAAGAAATTCTACAAGGAGGAACACAACCAGAATTACCCGCCCTCTAACTGTAGGTTTTCCACGACACAGAAAATATATTTTCTGTTCTCTTTTGGAGCTCTCAATTCAGGTTTTGTACTCAAGACGTACATCAGAACCCAAAGTAGAAAACAGTGTCATTTCAAACATCTCAATAAAATTTCATACAGTATGTACTGAATTTAGAGACAATATAACAAAAACCTTTTAAGATGGTATTTTAAAGTCTTTGTTGGGAGGTTTTTGTTGGCCCCATATTCATGCTTACTGCAAAACACATTAAAATGGTCTGTGGGATCCTATTCACCAGTAATTTTCCAATTTTTTCTGTATTATTTTATACATAATGAGACAAATCAAGGTGGTACACCAAGTTTTTGTAAAATATCAAACTAGGAATCACTCTAAAGAACAGTTTTGTTTTGGCTGCATGAACAAATGCGATTCTAAGTAAATATTTACCCATACCACTGATTACTTACATTGTTATTTGATCTTTTTTACATTCTTCTCTCATTCATTCCCAGTGAAAATAACCGCAGTGTGGCATTTTTACAACGGTATGCATCTATTCATACTTTCAATTATTTCTAAGAATTCAATTGAAAGTCAAAAAAATCTATTGTTGCTCACATGGGCACTACAGTTTTTATTAATGAAGTTTGTTTGACTCAGTCAAGTGATGTCATATAGTGAGTGAATCAATTTTGAAAATGTTTCAAAACACATTGGAGCTACACAACATGTCAAATCAAAGATTGAAATATCATTACATTAACTATGAAATTGTTTTAAATTATCCTAGAATATCTAGGAATTATAAATTAACACTGTCACAGAATAACTGACTGAAGGATATTTGTTAATCATTTACAAATACCAGAGTTGCATTTTCATAACTCTGAGCATTAGGATACCTCCTTTGTAAATGCTTTTTTGTTTGCAAGGAATTATCAGCAGAGAAAATGACGAAAGTTTTAAGAGTGGATGATTTGGTCATAATGAGGAATCAAAATTACTAGCGTGGAAAAGCTAAAGAATCTGAAAAGTTGGCAAGCTTGATATTGGAAGAAACAAGTGTGACATTAGGAACCTATTCAAAAATGTATTGGAAAAACTGTCCTTTTCCACCATCCTCACTATATTTTTCAGCCTGTAACAACAATTAAAATATTTCAATATTCTACAATAGAAGAGCTTTTGGAATTCATTGAGGAAATGAAAGTCATTTACTCAGCACAAAAAGGTAAACCTACATTTTCAGTCAATGAGGAAAATTTTGAAGTTTTTTGGGGATAGTCTGCTTCTATAATAACTGTTACATTTTTGTTCTAGGTAGAAAATGTATTAGTAGGAAATAATTTCAAATTCCATGAAAAGAAATGGATTTGATGAGATTGCACATTTTCTTCATCTGAATATCACCAACAACTTTGACAAAAATGACAAGATTTCAAAGCCTAGAACTTTTTTACTCTCTTTTTAAAAAATCTTGATCTCAATGATGCATTTAGATCAGTAATAACTGATGCAGTCAGATGAAAGCATTTTATTTCCTTTCTTGCAACCACAGCCTTACCTTAACCATGAGCATCATCTCTGTTTTAGCGCTAGGGCTAAATTTGAACTTTTAGCACGCTATGGATGCTCTAAAAGAATAACTTTTACTAATCGCTGACTAAAAATTTTTAATTTTGATAGTTATATTTTAATTGTATAGTTTAATTGTATTCCTATTTCTCATTATGATTTTTCAGGATGAAATAAACCATTTGCATGCATCAGTAAGCCACTGTTTGATAATTTCACAAAAGTACATCATAGTGTCCAGAGTTGCGATTTTCACTACACCACATATTTAAAAGATAGGGAATAATTTCCAAACCATTATTTTCTTGTCCTCTTACTTCATGTATAAGTAAATCTAGCAATATGAAACAAAAAGGAAGAAATAAGTTCTGGAATTAACTGGGTTAAGCACCAAAATTGGCATGTATTAATCTATATATAGTATTTGAATAAACTCCTCGTGGTTGGTGTGGTTCCGTCACTCACGGTTACATCACTCTCCATGCATTAATCAAAATATACAAGGTGTCATTCCAAACATCTTGGTCTCCTGATGAGGAACTGATTATTTGTTTTCAGATCTGGCCATGAGATTCCAAAATATTTTTGCTGGGATCTGCATTATGTCTTCAAAGAATATCGAAAAAACAATAATTTTTTTATGAGAAAAATAGCATAAGCCAAATTCCCCAGAGATGCAACAGATAAATGCATGTCAATTTTATGAAACAATAACATTACCTAAATTCAGAATAACCAAAGGTAGAAATCATACTCAATATCACAAAAAAATTGCAAAATTTAAGTGGCTACTTCGCAATGCTGAGAAAACACCTAAACTACAACAAAACATCTCAATAAAGAGGACTCTGAAGGAAAAGAAAAAAGAAAAGAAAAGAAAAAAGAAAAGAAAAGAAAAAAAAAAAAAGAAAGAAAGAAAGGGGGGGGAGGGGGTCAAAGAAAGTTCAAAGCTTCAGCGATGCCACATTCAGCTAGTAGAAAGAATATCAGATTATTGATGAGGTTTTGTTGGTATTTGAGTAGTAGAAATAAAAGGTGCTGTATTCAAAAACATTTTTGTTCATAAGATGAACAAATTTTAATGACTCAGCCATCTAATCTTCAGATCTGGTATGAGTAAATGAGTCCTGCATTAAGTAAAAAGGCAAAGAAAATAAATTAGTACAAAATAGGTGTTTTGTTTACATTATTTTCCTCCAAAACATTATTCTCTTCACTATTTTTACACAATGTATTTTAATAATTGGTAATAAAGATGAAGGCTAAGTAATGTAAATCACATCATCTTACAAATAAATATGCAGCACCTTTTAACTCCCTAAGAAATAATATGTTGTATTTTTATTATTAATGAAGATTTCATCATTCACAAACCTTTGACCTTATTTTTAATGAAATATTTCTGCACAAAAATGATAACTTGTGTTAAAAGTTTTTTATCTTTAGGGAATGAATGAATTCTTACAGTTATATTTTAATGGTAAAAATTTAAAATAACAGTAAGTATCAAAAGCAACTTAAAACAATTTTCCAATTAAAAATAAAATACTGAATTTTTAACTTGCAAATTCCGTTAAATTCCTTGCCATTTTCAGTGCCTTGTTAACCACTCATCAATAACAAAACAATATAGAGGAACATTATATTGAAGACCTGAAGAGACCTGGAGAGTGGAAGAGAGAGAGAGAGAGATTTATATATAAAGCTGACTAAGTAAGAGCATTATTGTAGAGTGGCCCAAAGAACTTTTGTGTTGAATTCAGTATTCAGTTGTTTAATTTCATTGCCGCATAAGGTATTTCAACTAGTTTCAATTCTCCATTTTGCAGCTTTGCATAAAGTTCATCAACATTGCAGGGTAAAAATTCGGTGTGTTTAAAAGAAATATTGAAACTTGAGGGAATCAAAGATTTATAATGACATATAGGCCTGTGTCACACGGGTGTTTTGGATTCAAAGGGGATCATGCCCCCCCCCCTCCCAAAAGGCCAAGAGTTTTCAGTTACCTTACTTAATTTGGCAAAATTAATTTAAATATTTATGTTCAAATAATGTAAATATTTAAATAATATTGTATTGTACCATATCTACAGTATAAATAATATACAATTAATAATAAATATTTTTAATATTTAATAAAGTCTAACCCCTCCGCCCCTCCACCCAAATGATTGGCTGAATCTGCTCCTGGCTGAGATGGTCCCATGTTTTGCATCTGGACATAAATGTAGTTTCACTATTTTCACTATGCACATGTTTTGTTAAGCTAATCTTCTGCTAGTAGTTAGTAGTGGTAGGAGTAGAGCCGGGGGTGTGTTACTATTTTTTTAGCAATACAAAAATACAATCTGCACTTTGTTTACCAATGCAAATAAGTTTTCTATAACTCCAGAGCAGGAATGTCTAGTTTTCAGAAATTGCTAACTTCATATTTTTTTAAAAACTTTTATTCATCATTCAACTATTTATAGTTAAAATAAGGGGAAGAGGTCAGGAGCTAAAGAAAACTGCAGTACTTCTCTCCCATACGTCACATACTGTTTTTACTGTTCTTTGACTAAATGGATCTAATAAATAAATAACGGTAGCAGTTCCATGATTGGAGCGCACCAATGAGTTGAGTTTGTGTTTTTCTCAAAATATTCACTTTCAGTTATGCATTTATCTCACTGATACATTTTTCCCCTTCAGTCCCCTGAAAAATGTGGAAATGAAGGTTTACTGTAATCGTGATATTTCACACAAAATTCACAAACGTAATCATGCCTCTTTTTCTGGACATATTTGAAGTGAATAATAAAAAATCAGCAAGCCATATTCCATAGGAGTACAATATTTATTACGTTACGCAGCAAACATACAGCTTTTCTTCTGAACAAGAAAATCAACGCTCATAATATTTCAATAGCTGTCATACTCACTTCTATAAACCATGATGACACTTCATTAGAGAAGACAACGTGAAGTATCACAGCACATAAGTCACAGCAACCAATAACAATTTTACACTTTTTAAACCATGTCAACATGTACAACAAATTTTTGTTTCTTTCCAATACGAAAATGCTTTTCTAGTACATACACATCAAAAAATACAGAGCAAGAAAATGAAACTGCTGTAAAATAACAAATGTATCATATTTGTTAAAATAATGCAAAACTTACATTTGCAAAACATGAGAAAAAGAAAATTGAATTTACAAGTTCCCTAACTGCAGAAAATAGTAAAAACTCATGTGACGATAGAAATACACTGATTAAAAAAATAACAGATCCTCTAACTACTACACAACGAATTGTCTGTGACAAGTGCTTCTTTGTTTTTCAAATTGAAGTGTTTAGAGAAAAGATATACCTTTAAGTAACTTTATGTCAATCGTTGCAATACTGCTGCATTAGACAGTCCTGCTTGATCCAAAGTGAGAGAATTTTCCAGTTCTTTGCTTGGAAATGTAGTTAGAAGTGTAAAGCTTTGATGTTCATACTGAGGCCGAGCACTGCAAAGTTAGTTAAGGATTCACACTCAGAACTAATAAATGAAAATTACAACATTTGAAACAACTGCACCAAAGAAGCTATGAACTCACCTTGAGTAACCTTTTCAACAATAACAAAATTGAAATGAAAAGAAAATAGTAGTGCTATATAAAGCAGCATATTCTTTCCCATATTATTGGTAAGGTTACATAATATAATACTGAACTTCTACCCCGCTAACACTTCATCCATCACATAAAAAAATCAAACAATATAGCTCATTTCTCCAAAAACTAATGTTTTGAAACTTGTGATGCTACAAAGTGGACTTTCTTGCACTAGTTAGTTCTATTTTCTTCTCTCTAACCAGAGCTCCTATTTCTGTTTTACTCCACCCTCATCCCTGTTGCCACCTAGCAAAGCGCTTCAGGGATCCAACAAAGTCTCGCACAGCAGCTTCACCTCCCCTGAGAAGAACTACTAATGAAGAGCTTCTTCGTGCCACGGGAATATCACTCCCATACAGCCCTTAAGCCCACCTCAGTTCAATATCACAGTATATTATTCGCCTTGGTTCCTCAATTATACACACATTAGTAGAACAGCTTTCACGGTATCCAAGGGCATAGTTTAATAAAAAATTTGCAATTTTTGAGAAAATTTTGTTGAGGCTTCATGTTACACAAATATTATAAATATTAATAATATAATATATAAATATAATAATAATATATAATAATAAATAAATATAATAATAATATATAATAATAAATAAATATAATAATATAATATATAAATATTATAAATATTAATAAAAATACTTTTTCAGTATCATTGACCTTGAAATCAGTTGTAATTTTTGTCAGAATCTCAACATTGATTTTTTTTCTTTTATTTTTTCCAGAACTACAATACATTAAATGAAAAAACCAACAAAAAGCATCTTCAACCCTTTGAATGCTATGCAGTTCTGTGAGGGCTGGTTGCAAGTTGTTGAATCAGACCAGACGAGTGTGATTGACAGGTGTTGAATTCTTTTTAGAAACACTAGGAGCCCGAGTGGATGGACAGTATCAAAGAAAGAGAAAGGCAACATTCAAGGAAAGAGAATCTCTTATAAAAATTGACTTATTTTTCTCAACGTAAGATTGCAATACCATATTCTTAAGCATCTTTAGGCAGAGAATACTACTTGTATTCAGTCTCACCAAGCTCACAACTGACACGAGTGAAATTGAAAATGTATGTTTGTTTTAAATGCTACATTGCCTTACATTTTTTGACATAGATGTGTCTCAGAGTTTTGGTCAGTCGAAAATTTGCATCTTGATTTTTTGGCAGTAAAATTGTAACACTACAGATCACAACAACTGAGACAAATTTAA
Source organism: Gryllus bimaculatus (assembly GCA_017312745.1). Lineage (NCBI taxonomy): Eukaryota > Metazoa > Arthropoda > Insecta > Orthoptera > Gryllidae > Gryllus > Gryllus bimaculatus. Next base: position 1,600,588 of record BOPP01000048.1, on the reverse strand, counting down.
CTCTTTAGGGAGGAGGTGTACAAAGCAACAGACATGAATAACTTATTCAAAAACATATTCCAAAGTTATTTCAACACTGTTTTCCCACAAACACTGAAAGAAGTAAAAAAGCAAAAACATCATGTGAAAGGAAATGAATCACGAATGAAACAATCCTTCATCACGAATGTAGCTCTGATTTCATTGCTTATTACAAAACATACAAAAGTATCTTGAAGAAAGTAATTAAACAGGCCAAACTGCTAATGAATGATCAATGTATTGCCAAAGCACAAAACAAAACAAAACCATGTGGAACATTGTGAAAAATACTCTTAAGAGCAGAGAACAGAAAAACTTAGAACATTGAACTTCACTACAAAAATAATGTTCTGTGCAACCCACAAGCAGTAGCAAACACATTCAATAGACATTTCTCAGAAATTGGAGAAAAATTAATTCCTGGCAACACCTTATATAATTATGCAGTCAAATACCCACAGATCAACAAATATAAACTCCATATATATCTGGGAAACATCACCTGCAGAAAAACAAAAAAATCATAAATCAAATGAAAAACAAATTCTCTACAGGACGATAATATCCCTGACACCCTCACTAAACAACTGCAACAAATATAATAAAACCACTTACTCACATTTGTAACCACTCCTCAATGACAGGTATCTTCTCAGAAATTTTCAAAAAAGCAAAAGTTAGGCCAATTTTCAAGAAAGGCAACACTCATGATCTCATGAATTACAGACAGATATTCTTATTATCTGGATTCTCAAAAATTCTAGAAAAGCTTTTTAATGATAGACTCAAAAATTTTCTCAGTTCAAATAACATATTGACAGAAAGGCCCAACATGGATTCAGAAATGGTAGATCTACAGACAAAATATCTTCACCTTTCTAAATGATATATTTGTTGCTCTACATCAGAAACAAATCCCCATTGGTTTGTTTCTAGATTTATCAAAGGTATTCGACATTATTGACCATCACACACTGTTATCCAAACTTGAAACATTGGGAATTAGAGGCATTGCACATCAATGGGCTAAATCTTACCTCTCAAATCGTTGTCAAGTAGTCACAATCAAGCATGTTAGAGATAAAGATTTCTACCCATTTCCCCCCGACCTAGAATGATAAATATGGAGTGCCACAAGGATCAATCCTAGGCCCCATACTATTTCTATTATATCATGACATGCCCCTAACACTACAAAAGAGCAAACTGATCCTATTTGCAGATGACACAAACATAATTATTAAAGCACATACCCAACAAACTCTACAAAAAGAAGCATAAACAGTCCTAGAGGCACTAGTAAAATAGTTCCAGGTAAATAAACTCATCATAAACACCAGTAAAACTGTCTCCCTAAACTTTCGGAATTCAAACTCTAAAGAAAAGCCTTCAGCACAATTGATAAAAAAAAATATGCCTATAAAAATAGCTCAAAAAACAACTTTCCTTGGATTGACTATTCAAGATGATCGAAAATGGAACTCCCATATCACAGATCTAAACAAGCTTACCAAGTCATGTTACACCATATACATCCTGAAGTCAAATTCTAACTTAGATACACTGCGAATGGTGTACTTCGCAAATGCTCACTCGCACCTACAATAAGAAATACTATACTGGGGAAATTCCCCAGAAACTATTCACACTTTCATCATCCAAAAACGGATATTGAGAACAATGACAAACACTCACAAACATGAGTCCTGCGAACCACTGTTCAAAAAATTACAAATACTACCATTCCTATGCATGTACATATTTGAAATATTAATCTTCACAAAGAAGACACTTATGGGAAACAAGGACTCTGTTACTCTGAACACAGAAGTTCATAACTATGATACTAGACAAAAAAGAAATCTGCATGTTCCATGCAGTGAAACTTCACTCTTTCAAAAAAGTACCCTTATAGAAGGCATTACACTATATAATAAACTTCCTAGTGAATTTAAAAGCTTAAACTTGATACACACATTCAAAAATAAACTGAAAGCTTTCCTGTTAAACCATAAAGTCCAAAGTACAAAAGAATATAAACATCTTAAACACGTTTTTACATCAATATAAACTAGTACTAATAATTTTTGTATTTTCTGTTGCATGATTTCACCCCCCCCCCTAAACTGGTTGTTGGACATAAAGAACGAACCCAGCCTAGATACGAATCTATGAAGACTTTTTTCCCCATTCTTTTTATTATTATTGATTTTTAACTTAAGTCTTCTTACACTCCCATCTATAAAATTAAATAGCATTCCATGATGTTTTTAATATGAGAATTTGAAATTTAATTTATATCTTGTATTTAATTTTAAGAAATATCTGTATTGTGTATTGTATGATTATATACAAATCCTGACTTGTCATACATGGCATATGCTGTATTTATGTGACAAATATATTATTATTAATTAAATAAATTTGTAATTAATACTCCACAAAACATACTTGAAAATTCTTTTGGGTGTAGAACACTTGGAAACAAGGCTAAACATCCAAAACAACTACAAATTAAGAAAAGTATAACCCAATAAATTGCTTTTTGGTATGTTCTCATATCTCCAGATATTGACAAATGAGACTACACAGAACTTCTCTCAGACCGAATTAGAAATGCAATGTACGAGAGCATGACACTGACAAACATAGTATTACTCAAATAAAAATATGTGTTTCATACTTTAATTTTCAATCAGTGACAACTATGAGAAACTTTAGTACCTCTTTAGTCCTCTAGACATTGACAAAAACATCACAGAATAAATCCTACAGAAACAAAAATAATTATACTTGAACATCAGAATAAAATGAGATGTGAAATACTTAATCTCAGAACTGCTACTTCACTCACAAAACAGTAGTACAACTCGCTAAGCACTCAAGAGCTTCACTCAAAGCATAGCAGTAGCTGCATATTTCTGAAATAAATATGCTGTCCATAACAGCAAGACACAACAGAAATAGATACACCCCCAAGCTTCAGAAATATAATACAGTAGTCAGTGGAATAGATCAATAACTGGCAGCTGGACAAAAAATTTGCGGCCACTAAACTGACCTTCCGCTGTCAAGGTTTTAAAAGAACAATATCAAGGGAAGGGAAGGTCTCAAAATAAATAATTACATCTACAAAAAATAATAATACAGAAAATGAAACTTCAAACATAAGTAGATATTACTATTAAAGGATACATTGTTATATATCTGCGCACATCTGCAACAGTATGAGTGAGATTAAAGCGCCCTAGGAGTCGAGAACCATCAGCAAGTCGGATTTGCACAGTGGTGGCTGGACGTTCAGGATCCACAGCAATTGCACCCTTTGCCTCCTCTTCATTTGCAACACGATCTTTGTCATCCAGTGCCACAGTAACACCAACAGCAGCTGGAGAAGGGCTACAACAAAATTAAATGCAACAAAAAACAATAATCAACATTCATATCTTACATGCAAATTATTCTTCAAAACAAACCAGTAAATGTTCAATTTTCTAATGTCAACATTCTATTTTCAATTTTATTACCCACTTCCAGTCCTTCACTCACAAAAGCCACTACTCTAGCCCAATTTCTACAATATGCATCTTATCATTATTAAATTTTACAAAATGTACGGGAAAAGCAGCAGTAGTGACCATAGTTACAAAGGTTTTTTCTTCTTCTTCTTCTTCTTCTTCTTAAAATTCTTGGGCTACAGTACTAAACTTTTTATGAGTAACTCAACAGGTGATTCTTTCTTAATACATTCCTTGCCTAAAAATGATAATTTTAAATTTAAAAAAAATTTCTTTTTAGATTTGATTGACTGACAAAGAGCAATTTTGGGGCACTTTAAGCCCCAAACAATACCAATACAGAATAAATAAATTATCTTCATTCTACTGAAAGACAAAGCTCTAGAAGTTTGAAGCAGGTGGGAAATTTCAATTCTTATTTTTCAAATTTTGTTCTTCAAGTGGCCACTCCTGGTGTCACTTGGTGCATGAAATTTTTCTAATAAAGTATGTTCTAATATAGTAAACATTTTCTAATAAAGTAAATAATTGTATTAAGAATTGTAGTAAAAGCATTGAAAAATTTGGAAAATTAATACTTGATAGATATCCCTACAAGAACAAATTTCAACAAAGAAAACAATGATAAATTAACAGTTGAAGAATTACGTATTTGATTTTACGACAATGTTTAAAGCAATTTCATTTCACGCACCATGTTCCTTATTTCTTTAATTGAAGTTAAAGAAATAAAATAAATAACAAAATATCACACTGAGGAAATCAAGTGAAAGACTGCCTCACAAGTCCTGTAAAATATTTGGTATTTAGTGATATATGATTTTCTAACATATTCTAGCTGTTTCCAAAATTTCCCAGATTAAATACGTAACAGTACACTATTGTCAGCAAAATATTGCTAAAATAAATAAGTTAATAGCAAGCCCAAATTACGTTGAGCAGTTGTAATACCTTAATAGATTCAATGCAACAAAATTTAAATACTATTTGCAAGAACTAATCGACTCACCTTCCTAACACATGACCTTTCCCAGTGAAAGCTTTCAACTTTGGTTTTGATGATGGAACAAATTCTACATGTCTATGGTCTTCCATGTTCAGATGTATTTCTTGGCCCTGTGCATCTCGAATCAACTCTTGAGGAAATTCACTGTAATCATCAATATCTAACAATAATGCAAGACACTAATAATCAAAGAAAATAAAAACTTCTGCATTAATGTTGAACTTCGAACTCACCCTCTACGAACAGACTCTAGAAATTCCCTGTTGTCAGGGTCAGTATAATTTCGAAGAGGTCCTTCATTAATACTAAAGCCCTCTTTCCACAATTTGAGCACAAATTCAGAATGAGACTGTTGCAAAGAACTCGATGATCGCACAACTAAAATATGAATTGCAACAATAGAAAAAGGGGGTAAAAGAGAGAGAATCATTTATATTTCAGTATGTTAACATAATTATAGAAATAATATTAAAATATTAGTCAACTATGAACTTTTAAAAATACACACCTTCTGAATCATTTCCAGTTTGACCTAAGCGGTAGCCAGTACCAGAAAATGTGGATGGTTTTTTCATTGAGGACGTAGCTTCTGGATCCACAACTTCAGCCCCATGTCTAGAAACATACATATTCTGAGTTTCATACAAAACAATATTTTCAAAACAATTTTCAAGCAACCTGGATTGATACAGAAATTTTATTTCTATATTTTTCTTACAACTTCCAAAACACTTTTCCCACCCATTTTTTAATCCCCAGTAAAGAATAAAATAAACACTTACTGTTGAACGGATCGGAACATCTCACTCACAATGTCTTTCTTTTTTTTCCCAGGTCCTAAGACCTGTTGGCCACTGTGTTCAGATCCTCCTGCATAAAATGCTTGGCCTTCCTCTTCATCGGAGCTACCTTCTTCACTCTGGTGTAAACTAGCAATTGTACCAAAACTGCAAATATTCAATTGTGCAATTTCAGAAGGCTGAGCGTATTGTATTAATAGTAAATAATAAAAGTAAGACTGAACTACACTTTCTCACCGAGAATTTTTCTTTTGCTGGGCAGCAGCTTTTCGAGTAGTCATAGTATGCTTCGAGGGAAGCTCATCATCAGCATCATTGTCTGGTTCTTCTATTGCTGGAGATTCGTCCTCACCATCATTCTCATAGAAACTAGCTAGTGCCATCTACGAAATATTGAAATTTTACAAACTGCGACGCTACTTATCGGAAAAAACACAAGTAATACGCCAATACTACATTCACTGTAACTAGCTGACAATAAAGAATACTACACGAAAGTTTAAGGTTACACCAAAAACGTTTGAGACAAAGACAAACAATCGATCATGTATATTACATCGTTAATTGATTTATGATAAGTGCTTTTGGACAATGTGAAACATGTTACATCAATGTCTTCATAAAACAACAATGTACCTCTAATTGCCATGCAGAAGATTCCAAGTAGAATTGAGCCCTATCTCTATCCACTCCCGTTACGTCCGCAAATTGAGACAACAATTCTTCTTTATTTGCCATGATTTAAGCGACGTATTAAAGAAGTGAAATATCAGTAATCAAGATTTCAAACACAAACAGTGCTCTTCTCAACTGCTGTCATTCTCCTCCGGAAGTATGACAATTGAAACCCTATGGTCACGATTCCATTGAATATTTATTTCTAAGAAATCCACAGACTGAACACTGAACAGTAACTAGCGCTCTCAACGTTTTGAGGTACAATTTAATTAAAATCTAAGAGGATAAAGCGTGAAGCGGTTAATATAAAAATAAGGAATATTCCAAAGGGTATTCTTGAACAAAGAATTATATGAAATAACTAAATCCGGACATTGCGTAATCGAATTCGTTTTTTAGATTATATATATTCAAAGTACTCAGGATAATTTACAATTCGTCCCTCCAATTTTTTTGGAAGAAAGAAAATAAGAGAAAAAATACTCAAAACACAGTAATTTTAATTAATTTTATCATTGTCTTCTTCATTTGCAAATAAAAAGAATTGTATAATGATGTTGCTTTCATAACATAAGCAAAGAAATTTAATTTGGTTTTCTCTCCTTTGATTCAGTTTTCAAAGTTTGCAGCATTTCCTGTCTATTTTGGTAGACAATTTGACTTCAGTTTGATGATATTGTATTATTTTCAAACTTCAAATTTCATAAGAACTCACATTGACTTGATTACAATGTTTCCGTTTTCATGGATAAATGAATTTCAAACTTCGGAGAGGTGATTTGTCTTTCTTTTCAATGTTTTAAATTTGAATTTAAAAAATTTCAACGTTTTTAAATTTGATAATAATTTTTTTTTTTTTTTTTTTTTTTTCAGGGATACAATTTCTGAAAGCACAGGATGTTTATTGTCTCAAGCTAATAAAACAATTCATGAAAAGATTTTATATTTTCTTAATTTAACTGGTAGTTTAAGTAAAGTGGAAGAAGCTTTTATAAAGTATGATAACAATCTTAAAAATTTTCCTGAACAGAAAAGTCTTTTTCCATCTTTAAGAGTTCCTCTTGAAATTGACCTAAAGGAGATACAAGAAATTTCTGGTACATAATAAAATTATACTAAATTTATTATTAATCTAAAAATATTCTCACTTTGAAATATGAAACTGATATTACAGGTGATTACATCTTAAAACTGTTAATTAATGAACCACAAATGACTTCTTCCATTGTACAAAGGGTCATTTACACCTACATTGTCTCTAAATTATCCCTGGAAGATTTTCAACAGCAACAATTAGAAATACCACTAAAAATTAAGTCACTGAGTGATCTTACTGTATGTAGTATTTCAAACATTCATGTTGGAAAACTTACTTTATTACGAGGAACTTTACTTTCTATTTCCACACCAACTAAATTCATGTAAGTTTTACAAGTGTAATTAAATTAATTTAAAAAAAAATGCTTCTCCTGATTTTAATTTTAGTTTGTCTAATTATTTTTACATTTCCGAATAGTCGCAGCTATGGTTTAAAATGTTCACTGACCTCTTGTAATTCTAAGGGGCAAAGGGTAATAGGTGCACCACCACAAAGAATTTCCCTGTGCAGCTTGTGTGGAAATAGTTTGCAAGAAGTACCAGAAGCTTGTGAAATGGGAGAACAAACTTCAGGTTTTCTGGTAGTGCTTCCAGAATATCAAAATCTTCATAATACAGCATTTAATAAGCAAGCTATTCTGTTGTGCTTTAAAGGTAAATGACATCGAAACAATAAAATATCAATTATAAAGCCTATTCATTTTAGAATTGAATATACAAGACAGTTTCATGGAATTTTTCAATATTATTTTAATTCATAATCTAGTTATTTGTTTAAATTCAATCTTCCTGATTTGACACATTCATTTTTACATCATAATGATCATGCTAAACAAATATTTTTATTAATGACATCATTTTTCGAAACAAAATATGTCATAAATTGACGGTGTTGTGACAACATTGTAACCCATGATTCACATGTCCAAACTCAAGATCATAGAATTTCTCAAAACAAACAAACAAACAAACAAACAAACATTATGATCTAAACAGTTTACAAAGATGTTCATCAATCTACAGAGTGGGAACAGAAATCAGCAAGCAGTATATAGAATGTCTCAGAAAGAATGATAAAATTTCCAGCCATGTAGAGAGATTGGAGATTATAACTTTTTGCCAATGAACCTGTCGTTGAGGTTTTTTGTAATAAGTTAATATCTGACATTTGTTCATGATTGTTAGGTGACACCTCAGCTGCTGGTGTTTGGTAGGTCACATCAAACTGGCTGTGATGGCACAGAGCATCAACTGCCGTAACTGCAGAACCTCTGACCTGGAGGTCATAGATATTTTAATTTTTTTGGAGCGGTGTTCTTTTTTTGATGCTACACGTCTTCAAACCCTCGTTTGAATTAAATTTCCATTAATTTTTTATTTTTATTTTTGTCACTTTGTTGTGTCCCTGTCAGTCAGTGCCTTTTATCCTATCAGCTAAGGGGTTGACACCATTAGTAACTGAAGCTCCTAGCCAATTAGCAATCTGCAGTCTCAAATTGCTTAACGTCCGTGAGTCGCTAGTGGGAAATACCTGGTTTGGGCAAAACAGCACTTGCCTAATGGTAGGATGGTGCCAGATCTCATCATCCAAGGGGAAAGATCACATCACCTTTCACTATAAATATAATTCACGACTAATGACCTTAGCAGTTGACACATCAGGAAACATTAAACGATCAATTAATCCGACTCAGTGAAAGTGTTTGTTTACTTGCCAAACACCACTGTGTGAGGAGTTGCTTAACAGTCAGGGGTAAATTTAACAGTTTAAAGAATTTTCACACCGTATATTCATTGGCGAAAAGTTATCATCTTTGACTCCTCCACATGTCATAGATATTTGCAGCATTTATTCTCAGAAACCACTATCATAGCTTAAGGATGATATATGGCTAATATTAGAATTGCTCAGTTAAAACTCACATTAGCCAGACAGTGTGGATAAATGAATTGAATATAATTCTTTGATAAAAAGTTTCTAATAATACACTTATTTGATACCTATGTTACTTTCTCACATACAATTATAGTAGAATGCCTCACATAATAACACAGCATAGAGACAGTATTATAATCCTGCAGAGAGAAAAACATGACATTTTTAAAGAAAACTTCATTTTCCGAATTCCTGATAACAAAAAAGTGGAATATTCTTGTTCCTACATGCAGTACATAACTTATCCTAACACACTGCATATTCAGAAACCATGCTTTATGGGTCCATAACACCACAAAATTTGTTCACAGCAAAATATTCGTCCACCTGTCCATCTGAGAACAACTCTAGCTATTAAAGTGCAGGCAAGGTTTCCTCCAAAACTCATAGTCCCCATTGATCTGACTGATGTCATGACACATTGAATTTGAAATTGATATTTTGATTTTTAAGGATTCTTTTCATGAAACCTCAATGACAAAGTACACTTAAAAATGGCACAGGTCTGATTTTCATTGAATTCTCTGAATTTTTCAAATTCCAGATGTTTACATTTTTTCAGTCATTCTACAACTAAAATATTGAAGATAAATTTTTTTTCTTAATGACGTCTTCTTTAAAATTACATTTTTAAATGAGGTCATGTAAAACTTTTTGAATGCATGAGTAGTTTTTGTGAAATTGAAGAAATGAAGAAAAGAAGAAATAAAAACAATTAAAAAAAAAACAAAGTTTTTCTCCAAAATGGCTCCAAATTTTTTATTCACTGTTTTCCCCTTAGAAAGTGTTATATGTACTTATAAAAATAGAACAGGTGTAATTTTCAACAAACTCTTCGAATTCTCAAAAATTTCCAGTTGTAAATGATATGAGAAAGTACGTGCTGTTGTAGCTCCAAAAGTATGAAAAAAGACATTTCTTCTTTGCAAACATATTTTTTATGAACCTTAGCTCAAATCTTGCAGAGAACTTTGTTTGTACTGACAGCACAGAGACAAAATTACATTAAAACATGACCACCAAATGATGAAAATCAGATCACTTTAGAATCTGGATTGTGTGCACACTTGCATAAGAATATGAGATCAGGGTATGAAATGTAATGATAATTTAACTAACAATTTATTTTTCTTTCAGACGAAACAATGAGAGGTCTTGAGCCGGGTTTGGAATATGAGATTGCTGGTCAAATGACTCTTAAATCATTTCAAGTTTGGGCTGTTCAAAGAAAATGTCATATTAATCAAGAAATTGATTTTCATTCCATACCTTCCAGTATCCGAAAGTTACAACAAGATATTGAGTGAGACATTGGCTATACTCATAGCTGTTAAGACAAATTTTTCTATTACTGTTTTCTAGGGGAGTAAAAGTTACAATTAATTAATAATTTTCAATAGATAATAGCTCAATTAAGTGTATTCTCTATACTAGTGATATTTGTTCATTTAGTTATTGATAGTTTTACTGGTTAAAAATAAAATTAGTACTTCACATATTGATTTTTACACTTCGTTCTGACATTGTTGAATTGCTGTTAAAATTTGGTAGAGATGACAAAGTAAATGTTACAAATCTCTAGAGCATGTAGAGGGGTTGAAAATGATCACTTGTTATCAAAGAAGATGTGGTGAGAAATGCTTTCTGGAAATAATTTTTCTATTTGCTAATGAAAATAGTCAGTCCGAAACAATTTTTGTAAACTGTTTCTGTGTGTTGCTGGTATAATTAGTTATTGATAGGTATTTTAAGTTTATATGCAAACAAATGCTTCTGTATACAAGTAATACACATTATACTTCCAAAGTGATTTTGAAGTTCTCGATCAAGTTTTGAATTACACATTTATGTAAAAGTTTCTTGCATGTATTTTTTATTTCTCTTTCATTTGGTGTCACTGTTTTCCTCCTTTTAAAATTTGCCCCCTCCCCCAATACTGTGTTAATATCAAAATTTGAATTTACACACATTTCCGGTGATAAAAGGCATGTTACCAAACAAATTTCTGACATACCTTATTGACTGTTTGTGTGCCTCTACTACTAAAATATTGGCTTTTCTTTTTGTCCAAAGATGCTTGATGTCCTTTTTCTTTTGTTTTCTTTCTTGGTTCATAGTTTTGAGTTTCCTGGAAAAGAAAACTTTTCTTAATTTATCAATTAAACGTTTTCAAAACAGACTTTCAAAACTTTGAACATAAACAATTCTACAAGAATGTTTTTCTTCATATACTTTATTTTTCATATTTTACAATAAGTTTTGCATTTAATTACATTAAAATTCATAAATACATCAGTAAAAAGAAATGAATTCATGCAAAAGTTTAAGTGCATAATATTATTTACAAAAAGTTATCTTTACATATAAAATATTCCTTAATACCAGAAAAAATTCACTGCATAACATATGAAGACAACTTTCAAATGTTTCTCATGATTAATAGTAAAAAAGAAACATCTTTTGTTGTTAGATGGATGAGAATTCTTCCACACCCCTGAAAGAAATTTTGTTTATAGATAATCTTTGGATATAATTTCATTTATAAAGTAAATTGAAGAAAAAATAAAATATTTTAAAACCTACCAAATTTTTGCAATATTTAATATAATGAGATTTAGTGTTCTAGACATTTTAAACATAATGAAGATTGTTGTTCTGTCTTTTATACCATGTCAGAGTGGTGTAAACTTACATAGGTAAAACATTGTAATAAAACTGCATAATTAAATGTCAGATGTGGTTAATCATTAAATTGCAATATTTGTAAGCAGAATTGTACCATTTGAAGATTTTCTTTTGAGGGAGTTCAATGAGAGAATATGTGATATCATATTCAATATTAAACGGGTGAAGACATTTTAACATAACATTTCAGATAGCTCATTTATGAAATGCTGGTAAATTTTTATGTCAGTGTCATGTGAAAAGCCTTGATAGCATTTATAGACAGTAAATCATAACATGTGACGTTTATAACTGCAAAAAGAACTGATGTCACAACATTCAGCATGATTATTTTATTTTAGGATGGGTTGTAGCTTCCTATTTAAGTGCTTGCTTAAAGGGGTAGATAATAATCGGCTAGATTTTGCTTAAGTGTTGTAAATCTTTTGTTTGCTGCTTGATCATTTATTAAAATTATTAAATTTTGGTCATTCTATTAATTGATTCTGGTAATTCCTCAGAATTTTGTGCCCTGATTCTCCTTGGACTTTTGTGGGCTCATTAGCATCTGCATTGTCAGCCAATGATTCCTCAGAAACTTGCTTTTTTAATTTAAAAATGGGTCTTCTTTTGAGCCTGGCTTCACAGGTATGTTTTCACAGATTCTTTCATTATTAATATGACAATTATTATTGTTATCAGACATAATGGCAATGTCTTTCTCTGTCAGGATTTTTGTATGATTATCCACACTGAAGCTCATGATTCTGGAGTTTGTTTTGTTGTCTTCTTTGGAATAGTTAAAGAAACATTATGAAATTATTTAAAATTGAGGGGTTCAAAACTGGTTATAATGTTTCTTTATTCTTTTTTTTTTTTTTATGACATGTTTTAATTTGACTTAAAATGATGGCAATTATAGTATTTATTAGAAAAAGTTTTTTTCTTATTTTGAATAATACTGTTTTCTTTCCAGTTCAGTAATCAGGTTTTCTTTCACTTCTGCCATAAAATCAAAGGTGCTTAATTGAAAATGTGTGAAAACTTAAAGAAACATTCGTTGTGACAGTGTAGGTTGCAATCAGAGGCATAGCTATGTCTTGGCAGTCTAAGTGCTTAGGGTTCCAATGTGGCCTCCATTGACATTGCCATCTTTCTGGAGGATCAGTAGTTGTCCTCATTCAAAACCCTTGGCTTGGGGTGCCCTGGGATGCATATGGGCTGTACCAGTGTAGCTAAGCCCCAGATTGCAATATGTGAGACAAATACAAAGATATAATATTTTGGGAAAGCAGAGAAAAAAATATTGATAGCCTAATTACTACAGCAATGATCATGCAATTCTCTGCCCTTTTCTCATTATAAAGATTGTGTTTTGACCAAATATGATGAATCTAAATGAAAACAAGACAGGAACCTACAAGGATTCATTTCTAAGAAAGAACTGAATTTAGTCACAATCAGAGGTACACTGTTGCTAACTTGCCATTCCAGTAGGTATTGCTCTTTGGGAGTCAGTTGTATACCCTTTTGGGAGTTTGCGGTCTGTGTGTGTGTGGAGGTATGCTGCAATGCTGGAATGCCCCTCCTCTAGAAAATTCAATGCCCTCTGCTTGGAAAGAATTAATATCTCCTTGCCACCTTGCCAGGAAAGCAATTAATCCATTTAAAATACATCGGTTAGGATTTCCCCACCTCGGAATTTTCAAATTAAAGAATTCCATCAGAATATCAGACAAGAAAATGTTTTTAAGAGAATTATTTGGATTCATTCAGAGTATGTGGTGTAGGCAAAGATGTTCTCATCATTCTTCTATTTGTTCCTTCACAGAGTTTGGAAGGTCTCTCTGTAGTTAAATCTGTCAATTTGCATCCTACTCGAGAAACTGTGAAAAAGATGTAGTACCTGCTTTTCGATCAAACATTTTTGTCTTCAATACCAATATTACAGAAATCACTAAACTAATTTGTTAATTGAAATGTTATCCAAACTTTAACAAGACCTCTAAATCAAGAATAAGAAATCTTACAAGTATGCTAACTTTTTAACAAATGCATTACCTCACTACTAAAACAGCATTAGAATTAAAGGTCTGCATGTAACTGAATGTTGTTTTTAATGCAGTAAATTTGGAAGCGGGCTCTGACCTCTTCTAACAAAGCTGCCATCATTGCTAGCTGTAGCATCATTAGAAATGCCATCACTGTTAAAATCATTATCAATAGCAATGTCATTAGTAAGTATATTATCATTCTTCTGAGAAAAGGCGATAGACCTTCAACATTTTTCTTCCATTTGAAAGAATTAAATGTAGATCCTCCTCTTGGCATGTATTTTTATTTGGCTTTTAAAGTACTCCTCTCAGGATCTGTCTATCTTTACAGTTTACTGGCTTTCTGAAAATTGGTGTTGTAGGTAATATTTAATTTAATATTATTCTTTTTCTTATCCATGGAAAATTCATTGCACCCAGACATGAGCTGTAAAAAGGTATTGAATATAATAATTTTCAACAATTTCAGATTAGATAAGTTAAATTACAGTTTTCATTACATCATTACATGATCAAAGGCACCAACTCAAAGACGCTAAACTATCTAAATTATAAGGTGTAGTTTTTTAATTTCAAAATGAGGGTCCTTGATGTCTTCTTCAAAATCTTATTAATAGAAACTTCCAAAAGAAATGAGTGGACAGGGAGAATATTTTTCCCTTTATTTTAATGCTTTATAATTCTTATGCATTAAATACAAGGAAATAAATATTAATATGTTTTAAATTTCTTTTGATTGCTTTATATTAGTATTGTCAACACATTGTGCAAAGTCAGACTTCTTTTGATAAAATAAAAAACATTATTCACTCATTTGATCATGGATTAAATTCACTTTAATTTATAGTGAATCTCTGCCCTACATATGGAATGATCAGTTAATAGCTAAGCTATACAATCCAAGTGCAAGTGATTGGTTTTCTCGCAATAAATGTTCAGAATTACAAGTTGCATTAGCTGGTTCGAAGACATTATTGGCCTCCAATAGTTATTCAGTCTTATCAGATTTGAAAAAGCCCTTCTGCTGGTAAAATTAGTCTAGGAGAGTAGTAAGAAACTTTAAAAGCAAGGTCCTGATATGCGCTCTATTGTAATATCAACCACAGCTGCTGTATTGAGAGCACTTTCATTAATACTCATTTTTCAAGGTACCTATCTAAAACATACAGTTTATCTTACAATTAGTGTTGAATCAGGCTGTAACTCACTGTTCATATCATCATCACATGTACACAGGGGTCCAGAGAGTCAAGGCTTTCCTGAAAATTTTGAAAGGGCACCCATACCCTTACAAAATAAAAATAAAAAAATGTTTCTTGTAAATACCTATGTCCAACTCTTATGTTCCTCTTTAAAATGTCTCGCCTTACTAGAAGTACTTACATAGTAAAGAGAAAGTTTTGTAATGCTGCTGCAAAAATCACCCATTTTTGGGCAAAAAATCGTATTGTGGAGCCCTGCTACAGAAAGAGTGGACAAATCTTGTTCTTACATTTAGTTAATTACTTGCACGCGTTGCGTAGTCAGAATTCATGTGTTTGGGTACTTGATACCGAGAATTGTTTAACAGCAAAACATCTGTTTCTCCTCTGCGGTAAACGATAACACCTAAACCCTTCAGATGATTTTCTCCAAAATTGATATTTTTCGATCGATCTGGGCGAACAAAAGATCCTGCGAGTTTTAAACAGATATTTTGATTTTGCAGGACACTGTACATGAAGCGTCAACATTTTAAAAATTTCCTTGAAGAATGGATCCAATTTTTTTTACACCTTGTTCGCGAATAGCGTAAAAAACGCTTAAAAATATGACAAGTTAATTTTCGTTAAAAATTTGCAAAAGATCATACAAAATTTGCCATCTTCCTACATTTACAATATTGAAGATAAGAGTTGTTTTCCTTAATAAAGTTGTTCTTCAAAGACATCCTGAAATAAGGTCATAAACATATTTTCTTAAATATGAGTAGTTTCAGTGAAAAGTGGACAATATTTCAAAAATATATTTTCTAAAAAACGGCTTCAATTTCTTTTTCTTCAAACTTTTCCCTCGTATGTAGCAAAGGAAGGTGAAAACCCGCTGCTGGTCACATGTTCGGCAAACACACTGTATTTTCGAAAATTGAAAAAAGATGCAGAATCACAAGTTTTTTCTTCAATAATTTTTTTTAGAAATTAGATTTTTTTTTAAACATTATGATTTTTGAAAAAAGAATCGTTTTTGCGTTATTTCTGTTTGAAGTAAATATATTTTTTATATCTCAAAAAGTCTCTAAATCAATTCTTTAAATTTTTCCACGGATAGGCCAAAGGACGCTTAAAAAATAGTTCAGGTTACATTTTTGATGAATACTCAGAATTTTCGAAAATTGCAAAGTTATAAATAATGCGAGAATATAACTAGTGTCCTAGTTTCTCTATTCGATAATCTCCGAACTTCCATTTTTGTCGTCAATTTGGTACATAAGCGGACGCTATTCTCTCTCTCACCCCCCCCTCTCTCTCTCTCTCTCTCTGATACAATGCGTATTATTTAAACTGAGGATATTAACGAAGGTCGCGCTTCAAGTGCACACTACCTTTTATACACAGCAGATGGCAGGCCACTAGAGATATACGGTGAAAATGGAATAAAAGCAAGAATTTGTTACATACACTACCCTAATTGGGGCATACCACGTGAACTGTTAAACGCTACTGGTGATGATTTCATTAATGGAATAATCACCCCAATCCAGCTAATTTACCTCAACAATTTGCAATATTTTCCGTACATTTAATTTACAATGTTTTTTGTTTTTATTAGTCCAGAACTGGCTCCTCCGAAATTTATTTAGGAACGGGGGACGAAGGGGCCGTGCCTCCTGGAGTTGGCGCCTATGATATTTCAGATTTCTTTCCGTGTCTGCTTCAAATGTTTCGTTGCACTTCGCAAAAGACAAAATTAAGTATTAATGCTGATTGAATATTAGCACCAGTGTGATAACCGATGATGAAGTAAAAGAAAATTCTCTCTTTTTTTCTTAAATATCGTTTAAAATTGTAACATTATTATGAGCATACAATTCAATTAATGGAATTCACAAGAATAATCTATAATCTATATCACAATATCTTCGACATAAAACAATTACTATAACAATTACTAATAAACTTCACTTCGTAGAGCAAAAAACACGTTATTTTAAGAAGTGAATATGTAGTGGAATTGAAACATCGCCAAGTGAAATCTGACTAACAAGTTGAAAGTAATTAAAATAAATTTTGTTTTTCACGTACTAGGTCTATCTGTTTGAAAAGGTAAAAATATTTCATGAGAAATTTATAATATCAATTAAAAGGTAAGTCTTTTAAAAGTAGTTACTTCAAACAATCTATTCTGTAATAGGTAGTGAATAGAAGAAACTAAAAAAAATTGCAATGAAATATTTGCATCCTCTTTTATTTTCTCATTGATAAAAAGTACCTGAAAATGGGGGACGAGCTTTCAGCATCTGTCTTGCATGAGGTGAACAGTTTCTCGATCTTTGTATTTAAACCACGAAACATGACATTAACTAACCTTTTTGTTAAGAACATATTTTTTTTTAAAAAAACATGCAAATATTTACATATAATAAACAATAGAACTACGACCTGCGTTCGATTTGATTAACAGTGAAGGATTTTAATAGTAAACGATACTTCTCGACGAGATCGATAAAAATGATAGTCTTCTTGACATTCATAATGAAAGAATAAAAGGGAATTTGAGGTATTTCCCCTTAATTGTTTTGCTTTCTCACATAGTACATTCGTACTATAGAAAAAGTTATGCATAGATACAGCGAAAACCGGCGATTTTCGGCATAAAAATTTGCATTGTGGATCCATGATATAAAAAAGTGGATAATCCTGTTCCTATACGGAGTAAATTACTTCCTCTTAACACATTGTGTAGTCAGAAACCACGTTTTGTAAGTGCTTGATACCGAAAAATTGGTTCACGGCAAAACGTCCGTCTGTGTTTTCCGTCCGTCCGTTCGTCAATCCGTCTCTGATCAATGCTACCGGCTATACCAACGATTTCTTGTAACGATTTCTGTCGTTCATAATACTGGAATGCAAAAATAACAATTTTCTTTTCGTATATTACATTCAAGCTTACCACTCTGATACGTCATTAGTGCTCGGAGTGGGAAAAGATTCCATAACCAGGTTCAACACGGACATTTTTCAGTACCGAAAATGGATGGAGAAGGGACGTTCGTGTCAACGCGATACTGTTTCGGTATCAAAACCGCAAGAACGGATTAGAGAGTTACAGTAATTTCGTTTTCTGCACGTAATTGCGATGAAAATATTTCCTCTGGACGCCGCAAAAAGCGCGAAGATTAAGTAGTTGAACATAGCACCATGATATCAAATTAAGTAAGGTCATATTAGGACTGAGCAGGGTACGAGACATTAGAACACAGAACATCTTTTATCTCTCTCTGCAGTATTACTTCACATTACAAATCGGCATTTTAGAACGCTCTCGAAACTGTACAAAAAGGACAAATCGCACCAGGCGCATAGCAAACCACAGAAAGTTCCGAAAAGTGATGACAGGAGCGCGGTAGTAAAAGTAGATGAAATCTGTATCAAAAAATGACGCAGGCATCATTTGTTCATACAAAGCATATTCAGTCATGTCCGTCTTTTTTGTGAACCGACGAAAAATGATGAAACTAGTGGTGCGGTTTCAAATTCAAGGGGCAGCGACAATAGTCAGCTCCATAGGCGGGTATCAATTTTGGATAAAATACGCTGAACGCTTTAGCCGCTAGCTTTGTTAACAGATGGACGAACAAACAGTTTTACCGTCATTTGATTTTTCGAAATCAAGAACCCACAAAACATGAATTTTGGCTCCACTACGCGTAAGAGGATTTTATTTCTAAATTTCTAAAAAAAACTGGATTTATCCACTTTTTACTATCCCGTATAGGGAGTAATATTATGTAGTACATGGAAAGTATGTAATGGTGCGGAAAATCGATTCGGAGATTTCAACGGAAGTATACGTTTTGGGGACCCCTGATAACGACAAGGTTTTTTTTTAAACGTTCGTCTGTCTGCCTGTCTGTCCGTTCGCGAACATCATTAGCCCCTAAACTACACGTAGGATTTTTTGGTCGATTTGACCATCGAACCAATCGAAGCTTTGAGATTTTTAAAAATGTTCTTTAAAATTATGAGGTACAAGAAGCCCACCGGACACTTTCAAAATTTTCTCAAAAATGCTCCGAATTTTTATTCAAATTTCTTGTAAGAATAGAGTATAATTATCACTTATAGTGCTGGAAAAGAGCTTCAAATTTCGAATTTACATATTCTTAAAAACGGCCCCAAATTTTTCAATAAAATTGGAAATTTGGAAAAGGTTTTACTGTTCTTTAATACTCTTTAAATTAATATTTCCGTTCTACTATTAGGAAACCGAAAAATTATAAGAAAAAAATCCCAAAAAATGTACTTTGGGCGACGATAGATGGCAGCTGGCAAGGGTATGTGGCAAGCCCAAATAATTAACCTAGACCAAAGGAAATAGAAAAATAATAGTGGTAGTTTGTGCCATTCTGTAGCACCACTTTTTCGTTTCCAGGGCGGGCGCAGTCATATGAGTTTTTCTGACGAAAATTCGCCTTTTTTTTCCGCAGCATTTCAACGCTTTGTAGTGCGTAGGTAGAAGGTAAGCGGGGCCGTGCGCTGCGCAGGGCGAGGCGGGCGGGGGCGGCGGGGCGCGGCCCGTGGCGGTGGCGGCGGTGGGACCCGAGACGCGGGCGGCGCACCGCCTGATGCGGCGCGCGGCGGCGCTGCGGCGAAGGGGCGCGCCGCTCGAGTGGGGCGCCGCGCCCGGCGGCCAGCTGCGCTGGGACGCCGCGCAGGGCCTGGGCTGGGCGGAGGCCGGGCCGCTGCTGCTGGCCGCCGGCGGCGTCTGCTGCCTCGGCGACTGGGCCAAGCTGCGACCCAAGGCCGCGCAGGCCGTGCTCTCAGGTACCGCCTCTGGCTTGCCTTCGTTAGTGGACGACCGAGGCCGTCAGTGCAGCGCATGCTTACGCGGCCGGAGTCAATGCATTCTTGGCTATCCGGGAAGGCCACAGCAAGATGGCCGAAACGTCACAACAATCCCGGCTGACGCGGCTCATCCCGAAAAGCCATGAATGTAGTGTAGTGCATGTTTAATCACTAGAGGCGTCGGTGATATTCCCTAGCTGGATGGCGAGATCCGGTGTCGACCTACACGCCGGCGTGCGGGATTTGTTTGCAACCAGGTACTCATACCAGCGGGACAGCGCTCCAGCCGGGATACGCTGTAAGCTCCCGACTGTGTGGTCGTGTAGTGCGAGTAAGTGTGTTGAGGATAGGACCAGGAAGAAGGCGAGAGGCGCGCAGTTTGTGGCCCGTTTGTTAGGGTTCACCTGGTGGCATTCCCCTGGTTCCACCTCTTGTGACCGGAGTTTCGGCGCCCGAGTGGCAAAGGGCGCGCGGTAGGTTTTCTCGGGCTTCTCCTGCTTCCTCAGTCTGTCATTTCGCCATTGCTCCATCATTGTTCAACGCGTCAACATCGCCATCCATCCATCATTACTACTCGTATTCATCCCAAAAAACCAAATTGGGGAGGATCATAATAAAGATGATGAAAAAAGAACTCAAATGTCGGGGGGGGGGTGCAGGACCTCGGTTCTAGGCCTAATGGAGGAGTAAAGACGTCCTCGGTTTGCTGAGTTTCTCGGCGGTCGTCACGGCGTCAGAGCCAAATGCAGAGCAGTGGCCGGACCTGTCTCCCCGGATGGCCGGACTCCCCGTGGCAATGATCGGGGGAAATTGATTACGAACGTGCTCCGACCCATTATGGTTTTCACTCTACGAACCTCAGAACCGGACGCTCCCTACCTAGAGCGTTTCATCCAAAAAGTTGGATAAAACTTTTGGAGGTCACGTTCAGGCGTTCTTCATGTGACAGGGAACGGTAAGAATGAGAGAAAGTTTGGTTTCCAATTTTGGGCCCTCCTGGTAAAAGTGACCGTGCATGATAAAGCAGTCCACATTTATGGAATGGAGAATGAATTTGACGACCGGCTTCGACATCGACATGACGGATGTTAAACGTGAGTAATACCTATAGCTACGGTTCTTAAAATTTGTTTGTTTCGAAAGGGGCGCGTGGAGATTGGTTCATTGGGCTACCTCCAACACGCCTGGGCAAAATGTTGGAGATTTGTTATTTGGCAACCTGTAGACTTCCAGCGTTGTCAGAAAATTTCGAGTACCACATGATCCTCCAGGAAACATCACAATTACTATCTCAGAAATATTTATTCATTGAGGCGTTTCCGACTAAGCGAATGCGGGGTCTGATGATTACGGATTGTCGGAGGATTTAATTTCACCGGGATAGGGTTCTCTTTCACGTCGCAAGTACGATATAGCCACTGTCGATTTTCCGACTTTAGAAATTCCTCCCTTCTCGGCCGGAATCAAACCATCGCCCTGGGGTTTGAGAGCCCGTAAGGGAACCACTCTCCCCTGCGAGAGGTGTGCAATGGTTCTTGAAGTTGGGCTCACGTACGGTCTCAGGTGTTTCCTGGAAATCCAGGAAAACATTAACGAAAATTTTACTTTTAATCCTCTAAGGATCTCGTTTAATTTCAAAATGATGTTTGTGCTTCTGTGTACGCTTCGTTTACGCTTTTTTGAGTTATATTTGAATATATTCCTTTTAAAAAATCTTGAAAAATGCCTAATACTTGAATTAAAATTCATAATTTATACTTTAAAAAATTGTGAAAAAAAAAACAAAAGAAAATAATAACGCAACATTCACTTCCTCAAGAGATCCCCGCATCTGTTTTAACTCTTATTTTAGGCTTAAAGGAACCAGCATAGATACATTTAACGTTGTTTGAAGTTTTTAAGCCTTTTTCGCAAAAGCGCAATATAAATTATTTTCCGTTGTCAGAACGCAACATCGCTTTTTTATTTCGTACGGTTGCCACAAAGAGGTGATCCTTCCAGTGTCAAGTGCCTAACTTCTCAACCAGAACTTTTTAAATTGTAAAGAAACACTGCGACTTTCTTCCTTTAGTTTTCCAAGAAATCCTAACAGTTAACAAAACAAATTTGTTGCAGCTGTGGAAACTGGCTATGTGCACGTAGACTCCCAAAATGTCAAGAATTTAACACCTCCTTCCTTTCCTTTACGTTGTTCGGTGTGGACCTACTTGCTCTGGAGTAAGAAAAATAAAAATGGTATCAACTCAATAAAACCTCTGACACAGTAAATATTTACATTTTATTTCTTCTAATATACGATCATTTTTAATGGTAATCGGCTTTAATGAGTGGCATTATTAAAACAACCGTATATTATTTATTTTTGGGAAGCTTTAAATAAGTTTCATTTTATCATTTAAACTTTCATGACTTCACTCTTCTTTCATGACATTTGCAGAACATTTGGAGTCCCATTTTTGGCTGCAGATGATAATAATTCAGAACAAATAATACACTCTACTTTATTACGGTTCATGAGACACTCGTCACCTTCTCCTATAGTGTCTGATGATGACTTCAAGGAGGTAAGGTAAAACGTAAAATACAGTTATTAATTTACCTTGTGATTGAACATTTTTATTTACAGCCAAAATGGCATTTCCATTTTAAAATATCGCTGTTATTTGCAGTATCTAAACTTAGTAACGCTGAAGGAAGTAAGCATTAGTGCTGCCGCAAGCCAATTAATTCAAAAGTATTTTGTAGCGAGTCGAAGAGCACAACCAGAGCGATTGCCTGTCAATGCTGTTGGTATTATGTACGTATTACGGTTTTAATATTACAAAGATAATATATGAATCAGTTTTAAACTAATAAATGAACTACCTTGTTTTAAAACAATCTAATCATAAGGAGGTTTCCACTTCCAAAATCGAATCGTAAAGAGGTTTCCATTTACTGTTTTCATTACTCTAAATTAAATTAAATCGTGGATTAAATCATTTGATGTAAGTACACGAATATGTCGAGAACGGTACGAGATACGAAAAACCTTATTAGTGTATTAATGGGTAGAGTATGATGTATGCACTAAGAGTGTAGGATTTAGGTGTTTCAAGAAATCGAAATTATCTGTCGATTGCTTGTACTTCTTTACTTGTGAACTAGATTCCAGCAACAAACCAACGATTCGTTGAAAAACGTAATTTTGTAGAAAGCCACATGTTGCTGGAGACAACACATTTTACATTATTTTACAAAATGTAATGAGCATATTTATGCATAATCATCTGATTATCATTTAATATACGTAAGTTATCATAGTTTTCCTCTCTTTTTAGTGCTTATTTCATTGCTTATCTATTAAATTGATGTATTTATTTTGCAGTACTTCACTTTCAGAAGCTTATGCACGTTTAACTTTGAAAGACGAAGTAACCCCCGAACACGTTATTGCAGTTTTGCAACTTTACGAGGAATCTCTTTGCTACTTACATGGAGTTAGTGTTATAAATGCTCCTCCTCCTGTTGTGTTATCCTCTGGAATATTTACACCGCAGTGGGTGAGTTGATACAAATCTCTATGAAATACTGTTTTTCGGGTAGGCACGCCCTGATCTAATGGAAATTACATGTCCAACTTTCGTGCGATGTCCTCGATAGTGACGCCGTCACGAGCAAAGCTGTGAGGCTGGAGGCTAAATGGAGACTGCCGTAGAAAAGTTCGTAAGACCCCACCACTTCTGGGCTCTAAATGAAATGTTCACATCACAGGATCACTTCAGGATACAAACTAATGGGCCGCACAGACTAGTATGCACAATAAAGTTGCAAGTACTCTTATTCGTCATAAACTGGAGGAGGAAAACAAACGACTTGTCCATATTATCAATTTTTTTCCCGACAAAGTACTTGAAAATTCAAAGTACAAGTTGTACAATGACGAGAGAAGTAATCAGAGATAAAACCATTCATCACAACAGACCACACTTAAGATTTACAGAAAAACAGCAAAGGATTAGCTATCTAGTCACAAACAGCAAATCTTCAAATAGCATATGCAGAATAAAAATAACGAAGTACATAGAACTATAAGGAGAAGTCAAGGCTTACGGCATCTCCGAAAACTCCATATTATTTCTCTGGTCATTTCTTACACGAGGGTTATACCAAACAACATGCATAGAAATTTAGAACTTATTCAAATACTCAAAGATACCTTCAAAATTATGCAAACGTCTGTTATTTTGAACACGTGAAAATTTCTGAATTGTGACGAAACATGAATTGACGAGTGTCTTGGTTACTAACCCGACAAAAATTCAACTAAAATCCGGGTTAATGCAAACTATAAACAAACTACATATATACGACTTGAATTCTTGAACGTAAGTATCGGTCTTTGTGCGAATGAAAATATGCGTACCAAAATCCTCTGCAAATTTCATTATGTGGTTAAAATCTTGTGATAAAATCTCTAGAAACCATTAAACCGAAAAAAACCAGGTTTAGTTTGAAGTATTTATAGTGATTTTGGTGTCAGAAAAAGAAACAGCATACCAGGGCCTCAGGTAATTTAACAGCTGGTCAAAGCACCTACGAGTATACAACCCGTTGAACACCTGCGTGGTGCTGGAAGCTTCCTGGGATTCCTTCAAAGGGGTTTTACCACGCAACACTTACCTTGTCGGACACTCGAAGTTTTATGAGACTTCATAAGAAAAAAAGTAGATAATAGAAAAAAAAGTATATGGTCAAATTATCAAGTGATTTTGACAATTACAAGAAGAGTTATGAGTAAAACTATTAAGTAATGTAAAGTCTGCGTCGATCGTTAAGGCGGGCATGAGCGTGGAGAAGGCCACAGACCCATTCGACATCCCACGCTGGGCGCGACCATGAAGCATCCCGCCCGTTGCCAGGGGGATCTTGCCCGCAGAAATGCGAAAACAGATTCTGGAGTAGTTTCCTGGGTAGTGCTTCTGAATCGAAGGTCATTTTTATTTACGGGTATAGTGTACACATCATTGTAAAATATACCGGGTGTCCCACCAACTGTGGGCCACGCTGTCTTCTAAACGGTTCACGAAATCAAAGCGCAGTTTTTGTTCAATAATGCGCAATCGTGGGGCAAGTAATACGCTTTAGAAATATTTTCTTGATATTTTTAGTTTTCGAGAAATTTAACATTTGTTTTTTTAATGGAACTACATTTTTGTCTCTGGCAATTGATCGATTGTAAACAGATAAATACAATGACGTATGATTTGTTAATGCGTTGGCAGTAGTTAGACTGTAAAATAATATTTTCTGACATATGATTTTAAATTAAACCGACGAAATTTCCCTTAGTAGCCCGTGCAACTGTTACGTTTGGGAAGGTGGCCTTTTTACTTACGATAAATACGCTGAAAACATACATAGTATCAATCTCGTTTGTAATTCATATATTTCTGGTTTCCTATATTATTCATATAATTAAGCTTAATCGAAACAGCATAGAATAAAATTTGATTTGCTTTTGACTTACAAAAGAACTCGCCTGTTTCTTTGCGGGCCTTTTCACTCTGAGTGGTTTGGAAATCACCACAAATAATGAATGCCTACCCAAAAGAAGTTGGAAGCATGTTTTCGAGGATTAGGATCGACAATATCGACACAAGAGGTCTCTGGAATGACATTAAAAACCTCCTAAACATTTAACGTATAAATCGCAATTTGAAAGCAAATTATATTTCAAAATTTCCTGTTATGAAATTGTTTTTATAGGATGAAAATACGAGGGGAGTAAAATTCGCTCTGAGATGGGAAAGATGCGGAAATGCAGGATACCCAAATACAAAGTTCGAACAGGTTCCTCACTAATTAATCTGTCAGCTGACTTGAGCTAGTCAGGTACTGCCCCTTTGCCTCCGAAGGCTGCACGCGTCCACGGCCTCCATCTCCGGATTGTGCCCGCCTATCCACCGAAACTTAATATTTTTCTTCGCCACTCGTTTTCTGAGAGACCAAAGCGCTTAACAACTTGACCGTTTGCACGGGAGAGGTGGCTCAGGGCATAGGCTGATGTTACTGCAGTGCCACTGAGCGGGAGGTCCTAGGTTTCCACTCCCGGCGGTGGCAGGAGTTTCGAAACTCTGGTCAGCTACGTCGAATTGAGCGCTGTGTGGAAGAGAATCCCAGCAGCCAACTGCTCCGATCAGTTTTCCGCGGTTTCTTCGATCAAAACCAAGTGAATGCCGGAGCAGTACCCTAACAAACGGGCCACGGGCCGCGCGAGATCTATCCTACCTCTTCCTTGTCCTCTCCCCTTACACAGAGTTAACCCGGCGCCAGATCTTGCCATCCAGCGGGAGAAGATCACCGCCACCTCTGGAAGACAACATACTCTACACTTAAGGGACTAATACTCTCTGTAGTTGACGCGGCCGGAATCACTAACAACCAACCTTCCTTGACAGTTTGCGTTTTCGATTATCCATTATCAGCTGATGAAGTCTCATAAAATTCCGAGTCCGACATTTTGAAAGTTGGTGTAAGTTTTCCCAGATTGAATAATGAACGCGATGAGAAATGCGTCTTTGGTATCTTTGAAGTGATCGTGAAACATCAAAATGATGTTATTGCTAAGAGAAATAAAGGTTAAGACTGCATT
This sequence comes from Gryllus bimaculatus, assembly GCA_017312745.1. Classification (NCBI taxonomy): domain Eukaryota; kingdom Metazoa; phylum Arthropoda; class Insecta; order Orthoptera; family Gryllidae; genus Gryllus; species Gryllus bimaculatus. The sequence continues at coordinate 1,574,135 of BOPP01000048.1, read as the reverse complement.
TTTGGTCGAAGATTTAAATTTGAATGTTATCAACTGAGGAAACTAATGCGATCTGCCTTGCTAGAATCGTGATTCTCCTGAATGAAATAAATTAAATAATGCAATTTCAATGGAAGTGAAAGATCTAATTTTCAAAATGTGTTTTATTCTAATTTTATTGATTTTGTTTTATGCACTGTTTGTTTTCAGATTCATTATTCTTTACAAGAATTTTCAAAATGGCTAGAAGATTTTATTCATTCATTCGTTGGAAATAATTCTCAATACTTTTAAGAAAAGGAAATACAGTTGAAAACTACCAGCCAAAATAATGTACAATAGAAAAATATTTTTCGGTGCTTAGAACCTTTAACAATAAGCATTAACTTGCAATAAGCATTACTTGTTTGTTAATTATAAGTTGCTAATATTCTGTTATTTATTTACTTACTGTAAACTATTTCTTAATTAACGATTTCAGTACGATACTGATCTTACATTTTATCTAATGAATTATTCAAAAACGTTTGTTATGTGAAATGCAGTTAAATTTGTCTCTAAAATGAATGACATTTAAAATAAAACCTAAAACCAACTCCACGACCTCTTTTCCACGTCAACAGCTGCTCTGTTTGTATATACGGCCAGCGAGTGTTTTAAACACAGGTAAGGCATGCAGTGTTTCACTGCGCAAGTAAACAATATTTTATAATACTCTAATTTTTCGTAATCATTCATCCTCACCTATAAATACAAATTCTACGAATCATAGGTATCGCCTTGTATTTACCAGAGCTATGAAGAAGATTTATAAAGGAAAATACTATGACGTTTCGAATGAAAAGATATGCTACAATAGCTTGCGAGACAATTCAAATAATGGCTGTGCTTTTCAAATAATGTCTCTGCTCTTTGTGAATATTATGAAGTAATTACATTGCCAATTCAACAGATACCTTCAAAATAGATCTGCTGAATAGAAAATATATTTTGTTGATACGTGGAGGTTGCACACATGTACTCTACATTTATTATTTCGAGAGTTGAATAGACAAGAATAATCCTCATTATCTCGCCACAATTGCAGCTAGTGCTACCTGATGCCGATGTGTTTTCCAACATTCTTATCCGGTTGTGTGATATATTCTTAAAATAAGACTATTCAAACATACTATCTCTTTACGTAACCCTTAACTTATACACGACCCTCGCAATTGTTTTCTTTCGCAGCGCTCGCGTTATCATTGAAATGGAGATGAACCGATTCGCCTAAATTTAAGTTGAGCGGCTGTCAGAGTTTACAGGAAGTTACATCTTCTCCGAATGACAGACTCGAATTTTCGGAGGAATCTCACAGACGGATCGTGCCAGTTGCGTTCGTGTTCTTGCTATCTGTGATTGGTGAACTTGTTTCTCTGATTATTTGATGCCAATTTTGTTTTCTTCAGAGTATATGAATTCGAGGTGTGACGTGAAATACAATTAAACAGAATTTGATGACTGAGAAGAGGTCGTTTCATGATGAAGCTGGTTCGACAAAATCGGTTAGTGGAAATAATAATATTTTCGAAAAGTTGAATGATCCCGTGAGAGTCGTATTACCTGGTAGACACAGTCGTATAATTTTAACGTGGCCGCCAAAGGTGGAGGGCTCAGAGCTGCCAGAAGACTCCATTCCTTATGGGAGGCGTATCGCTTTCAGCTCATGTTGACAACACTACTCCACTTGTGTAAACATTGACCCTGCCTTTTCGAATCGGCGTGGTGCAAGCTTGCCGTTGCGATTCCTACTATTAATATAGTGAATCATTTGTATGTGATTCATAAAGTTCTGTTTAAGTGATCATTGTTCTGTTTGTGATTATTGCAATGCGTCCGGATCAGAGCAAGTTGCATAAGGAAGTCCGTCACAGTCAGACGTGTGAAGTCGTTGCAAAAGTATCAATTTATGACGAGAAAAGCAAAAGAAAGTGTTAGAAATGTCAAAGCTGCTGATACGGGGGTTTCAAAAATATCTATTTGCAGAAGTAATAAGGTAACGAGTTCCATTGAATCAGGAGAATCGTGTTCATTTTCTACTCCGAATAAAGAGAGGAAGAGGAAAAACGGGAATCTGATCTCTACAGTTTCAATGAGTGATTCTCCGCTCAATGAAACTTTTGAAATTTTCGAAAAATTAGGGTTTTTATTGAACATGAGACCTGCACCATTCTCTTAAACGTTCTTCACACTATCCAACGGAAAAAAAGACAAAGCCATCTTTTTGAAAACGTCCCAGGAGCTTCACGGAAAGTATCCCCCTAAATTATAATATCGGTTTGAAATTCACGGGGCTGCGACAACCGCCAAATCAATTGGGGAATATCAATTTTGGAGCTGCTAGCGTTATTTACTGACAGACGTTTTCCCGTCATTCGATTTTTCGGTATCAAGGACCCACAAAACATGGATTCTGGCTATGGGTAGAGGATTGCTTTTCTAGATTTAGCAACTGGATTTATCCATTTTTTCTTTAGCATGACCGTGCAATATGAGTTATTCTGCCGAAAATTAGCCATTTTTACGCGCAGCATTCCATAACTTTCTCTCTACTCCGTTGCGAGAAAGTAAAATGTAAGAGGTGGTTTAATATTGGCATTATTTTGACAAGCGCGATTCGCGACATACGGGTTACTAGTTACTTCTAGTTCTTTCTAGTTACTTTTCAACAAAAATGATTAATTCAAAGCTCGAAAAACATTGAGAGCAGACTATTTCCCGCAATTTTGCACCCTTCAATGGGATATAGAATAAATTGGGAATAAAATAAAATACTTGACCGCCCCATTTTAAAGATACCTACGAATAGTTTACACACAATGAAATTCAGTGTGTTGTATCTTTATCGAAAAATAATATCAGATTTGTAGCAATCCTATCCTCTGAGTTGAAGTACCGTAGTAAACATGTTTACCATAATTCGTGTGGTACCGAAACCACGTAATACAATTTGGGGTTTGGATATTTTGTTCATGAGAATCTACGCTCGAAGACTATTAGTACTTTAATAAAAAGTGAAGTTAAATTCTCTATACGGTATAAAAATCTTAACACAACGACTACTTGATAATTTGAGACAGGCGTCGTAGCACTTGTAAGAATAATAATACATTCACTCGGCATATAATTTCTAAAGTTATATTAGACCCCCAGAAATTCATGCACTAAAAAATGTAAAAAATATACATGTCACTATGCCCTTAAAATTGACAGTACATGCAATTAAAATAGCTATGCGCTTATAACTAAGAATATGCGTTAAACAAAAATATAGTTAGCTACAGTTAACATTTATTTCAATGTAATTGTCTTCTTATACTATAGTACAGAACGCGTGTAATAAAAATATGTATTATCAAACATTATATTAAACAGAATTATTATGCGAGAAAACCTAGAGCATTGTTACAAGATACCGAAACATTTAGCACAGTCCACTAAGTTATGTGCACAAATAAAGTTATGACAAAGGCTTTATCTTCTGTAATTGCAGGTTCTGTATTCCTCTTGTATAATGAATTTAATACTTTTAAAATAAGTTAAAATAAAACAGCAGTTGTTTCGCAATGCCATTCTGTCGGCTTTTCTCGCGAATGTTTTACAATTTCAGACGTTGACGGTGATGGAAATGACTGTCACGGCACTTTAATGAAAAATGCACTCCACAGAATACATTCAATTGCCAGGTCACGTACAGAATCACTTACTCACAATTTAAAACAACTCATCTTAACGCTGTAATGCGAGTTTTTTTTACGCTTATTCATTTTGCACAACTCGAATCGATTCCCTATGCTACAAGCACACGTGTTACGCGGTCCGCCATTTCATCCAAACTACTTCGACTACTTCTTCGCTTGATATGTGTCATCGTTTACCCCTTTCATTTAAAGTAACGCGTATCATACATATGACACAAATCATATAAAGTAAATTTATACTTATTTGGGACGCTTACATCTGCTTTTTTACTGTATTTAACAATCATTTACTTGAATAGTACGGTACTATTTTATTACGCGTGTATTTAAGGGAGGAAGAATATTATCGCCAACTACCTATAACTAATACCCACGTGGCAATGTTTATTAAAATAAATAATAATAATAAAAATAATAATAATAAAATAATAAAATAATAAATAATAAATAATAATAATAAAATTTATTATTATTATTCTACGCGCAAGTTTTCTTGATATACGAGCTCCCTAGTCCTTATCCAGCGCTGAATAGCACGGCACGGTGAGATACTTAGGTTTGACTCGGAACGGCACGTACAAATTTACAATGCTGACAACAACCACCTCGTATTTTGAAAACAATCGTAGCATTTCTTGTGGCATGCTTTGGCGAATTAAGTTCATGCCCACAGTTGGTACGCCCTTTTCGGCCGTGACGTAGCCAAATCCCTCCTCTCCCCGCACCCCCCGCTGTGGAATATCAAGAAAACTTGCGCGTATAGTACATCCACTTCGTTCTTTTGTTGGACAAATACTTCATATGGTAGTACCACGTAGTACTTAAAATCAAACACGTGAAAACGGGATAAAATACTAAATACAGTTCCATAGACAAGACAAAAACAAATTCAAATATGTGAAATCTACCTAGGGACCATCCATAAATTACGGAACGCAAATTTGGAGTATTTCAATACCCCTCCCCCCGTAACGCAACCGTAACGCGCGTTTGGACCCCTTTAAATAATTATGTAACGCTTGCGACAACACCCTCCCGCCTTAATAATAATAAAATTTATTGAGTCACATATTCAATTACAATCGTGTATGACGAGTCAATATGATGCCTTGGGTGGAGAGA